>JAVKPL010010171.1:0-41326 GCA_032173675.1 Gastrolobium villosum | reverse complement strand
TCATTTACAATTCAATCATTTATCTCAAGTACTCATTCATTTAACTTTAATCTCTTTTATAACTCAATTACCACATACGTCATGAATCACACATTCTTTCTTCTCATTCCACTATACCACACTATACCATTATCCAATTAAACATCATTTTCAATCATTCAACTTCCACTACATCATTTTTATATCATTTTTCCATCAAATTCACAACCTTTACATCATTTTTCCTCCAAACCACCCTATGGTTCGAATTCCCAAAGATTGGTTCTACAAGGTTTTCAATTCCATTTTAACACACACACTAATCATATCATCATATTATCAACCTATACCAATGACACATCCATTTTAAAACGGCTACATTAAATTAATTGTGCGAATTGTTAATAGCTTTTAAAAATATTTGTTTTATCCATTAAAAAAATAATTATAATTATTTAAGAAATGAGAAGGCTAAATTATTAAAATTTTATTTTAGCTTGGCGAAAATGGTTCCGCTTCGATGTATCCTCCAGTGCAGTGAAGAATTCAAAGCTACGTCGTTATGTAGAAAATGTTTGTGTGTTAATTGATTTTACTTTTGAAAGTAATTTTAAAGAAAGTTATTGGAAAGTTTAGGCTTTGATGATTTATATTTATTTCAATAATTTTTATTTTTATTATTGTATATTATGCAGGAAATTTTGAACTACCAAGCTGTCACGGCTAAAATGATTCAAAAGTTATGGGATTAACAAGCTGTCTCAGCTCAGCTAATTCTTCTAAAAATAGGTTTGACGTTATTATTTTTTATTATAAATTTTGAATCACCAAGCCGTCACGGCTAAAATAATTCAAAAGATTATGGGATTAACAAGCTGTCTCAACTCAGCTAATCCTTTTTAAAAAAAAATAGATTTTACGTTATTATTTTTTTGTTATAAATTTATGATATTTTTGAATCGCCAAACCGTCACGACTAAAACGATTCAAAAGATTACGGGATTAACAAACCGTCACGATTAAATTATCCGTTGAGGATCGATGACTATATATCAATGTCGAAAATCATTCGATGGATTTAAAATAAAGTTATATTGATTTATTTTCCATATTTTTATTTTTTATATTTTGTAATGTTGCATATTATACATGTTGTAACGTAAACAAAAACCACTACTATTAAAAAAGTAACCGGCGATACTATCACCCTTGCTTTTTTAGATTTTGTTAAGAGGGAGGATATTTTGAGTGTTTGACTATCAATATTTTTCACTACCAACTTACTACCAATCTAATCATCATTGGATCAAGGAGAGAGAATGCTAAAAAATTTATGAAGAGAGAGAAAATGTTGATCCAATGGTGATTAAATAGGTAGTAAGTTGATAGTGGAAAAAATTGGTAGTAAGAATATCCTTCCTCTTTTGTTAATACCGTAACATGTACCACATGGAATTAATGTATGTAAGAAAGAAAATGAATAAAATAATAATAAAGAAATTACAAAAAAAAAACATAACACCAATCAGTATTTTCTCATTCTTTAAAAATCTTGAGCAGTATTTTGCATTTCAAAATGTTTATTATGATCATATTAATTATGGGAAAAATAAATCTTATATCGTAGGAGAATTTAAATTTCATGTCATAGATACATGAAGTGTGAGACCTACCTATTAAAAAAACAAAAAAATAAAAAAAATGAGTGGCACACCTTTTTATGGTGAGTGTAGAAAGAGTTTATTTTCTCATGCAACATGTATAATATGCAACATTAATTATTTATAATTTAAAATAATTTATTTTAATATTTAAATTTAAAATCTAAAAGTGACCTCTTTACTCCTTAGATAGCTAGTTGATCTAGTTGAAAGGAGGGTAATATTTCCCAATTTTTTAACACTGTTTATGATCAACATGAGAGAAGATATCTCATTTTTTTTTTTTTGATAATAGAAGATATCTCATTTAACATAGCTGATCTAGAATTAGTAGGCTTTATCATTTTTTTTTTTTTGCAAATAAACAGTGTTAAGCTAGATAGCTAGGTGTACGTGGTGGACTTCAATAAAAAGAAAAAATGCAAACTATAACTGACAAAAATAATAAAAGGAAAAAGAGACAGCAAAAACAAACAAATACTGTGATAATAAACAAACTATATATTTTATGTTTGATTACAGAAAGGAAGTGAGAAGTGAATAAAACACCGTTGTGGAAACAAAAAATGCGAGGAGGGTTTGGATGTGTTGCGGTGGAGTCTATGGCGTCTGACGGTGAAGCGATGTTAAATGCACGGTGGAGCTCGTGGTGGTCAACAACTTGTGATGGGTAAATGGCGGTCGTTATGGGGTGGCGCACGGTGACTAGGACTGGCGGTCGAAGTTGCACGTGTGGTGGTGATGCTTCGGTTGGTGTCACCTTCACCTTGTTTGCTGTCTTATTTTTGGTTCAAGGTGTCTCCTTTTGGGTTCAAAAAGGCAACTTGGTTTTTTTGGCTTCTCTTTTCTTCTCTGATTTTTTTGTTCTGAGGTTTTTGGAATTTCAACGGTGAAGGTTTTGTGGTGAAGTGTTTGCTCCTCAGAATCCCTTTCTTCTCTCCCTTCTTGGGCTTGTGTTTTAATTCTTTTTTTTCATCCCCTATTGGTCGGAGCCTGCTCTAACTCTTATATAAGAAAACAGGACCCTTTCCTCCTTAAGGAAGAGTTGGAATTTGGTAATTGACTGAAAAAAACTATTTTGGATTAATTAATGAGTATACTTACAACGGTCATGATGGAACGCCAATGCCAATGGTTTTTTTTTTTTCTTCTTTTCTATTTGGTTTTTTAAAACTCATGCTATTTTTGTGTATCTTTTCCTTTTTTATTTGTGTCTTTTCTCATTCCGCTTAAGACACTCACTCTGATTGTGATTTTTCTCTCGCTTGTGAGAGCTATGGTTGTGAGTTGTGATATATTTCTGTTCTTCAGAAGGTTGATGTTTATTCACCCAAGAATTGTAAACCCTTAATCTTTTTTTACACCGTAGCATGTCCTTTATATGTCATATTGTTTCTTTCTTTATTTTTACTCTTATTATCAGGAGTTTGAAGACACACTTGGTTACATTGCTAAGATACGTCCCGAAGCTGAACCCCATGGCATATGTAGGATTGTCCCTCCAGCTTCCTGGGTTTTACCTTGTACTCACAAGGAGAAAGATTTATGGGAAAATGCTATATTTCCCACCCATGTTCAGAAAATTGACTTGCTTCAGAACAGGGAACCCATGAGAAAGAAAAGTAGGGGAAGGAAACCAAAATGTAGAAAGTGCTCAAGGATGGGTTCATTAAGGAAAACTGCAAATTCAAGTTCTGAAGCTAATGTTACTTCTGAACCTGGTGAGAAGTTTGGATTCCAATCAGGGTCAGACTTCACACTTAATGACTTTCAGCAGCATGCTAACGTTTTTAAAGATTGCTACTTTGGGTTGAATGCTGTCAATGAAGATGGAAAAGTTAGTAAAAATAATCACAAGAAGAGATGGGAGCCCTCTGGAGGAAATTGAAGGTGAATTCTGGCGAATAGTTGAGCAACCAACTGATGAGGTTGAGGTACTAATTATGGTTTATTTTGATAATGTTATTCGTCTTTACTGTCACATAATTAGGCAAACAGTTTATGTGTTGCTCTGTGATTTTGTAGGTGTATTATGGAGCTGACGTGGAAACTAGTGCACTTGGAAGTGGTTTTCCTAAGCCATCATCCTTAACTAAGAGTGATTCAGATCGGTATGCTATGTCTGGTTGGAATCTGAATAACTTTGCGCGACAGCCAGGTTCTGCATTATATTTTGAAGGAAGTGATATCTCCGGAGTTGTAGTTCCATGGATGTATGTTGGAATGTGCTTTTCGACATTTTGCTGGGTAAGTGGCGAGAATTACACTTTTGTAAGTTTAAATCTATGAATGAGGCAAACTTTAAGGCATACTGATTTTCTATTTCCATCTCTTTCTGTCTCTGTCTGTAGAGTCATAAAGTTATTTTCAAGAAAGCTGAGATGAAAATCTTATCATATGTTTATTTTATAAATATTTTAATTTAATTAAAGGTTCAACGGTGAATAAACAAATAACTTCCAACTGAATAATCATTAAGTTGTGTCTGATGTTTATAGAATCCCTAGTATGTTTAGCACTTCCAATGTTTTAGGTTCACTGCCTTATTTTGATTTGTTTGAATATAAAACAAGTAAAAGAGTAACACCATGTTCTCATTTCCTGCTCCTTCAACAGCATGTTGAGGATCATAACCTCTATTCGCTTAATTATCTGCACTGGGGTGAACCAAAAGTATGGTATGGAGTACCTAGAAGCCATGCTTCAGCATTGGAAGATGCAATGAAAAAGCACTTGCCTGATTTATTTGAAGAACAACCGAATCTACTTAATGAATTGGTAAGATACTTGAAGTTGTACTTTCCTTATTGATTTCAGTTTTTTGGTTGCTTACTTTATTGCGTCCTTGTAGATATTTCATGGACACACAGATTCTAGTTAATGCAATTTTTTCGTTGACAGTTTGCTCGGAATACTGAATGCACTTATTTAGGTTAATAAACTAAAATCATGATGACGTTTTGAATGTTCAAAATGTCACTGCATTTTTTTTAGTTAAAGGTCCACACTCTGATTAGTCTATGTAGAAATATATAGGGAAGCTACAGTGTTAGGAGATAATTTTGATACAGTATTTGAGCCACTATGATCTAGTGATCAAAGAGTTTAAATCTTACCACCTTCATTCTTCATAATCAAATTAAATTTTAGCATTAGGTACGATTGACTCATGCACTATCCACACTTCAAGCCCCAATAGTTCTTGGGTGAGTCAAAGTTCAGTTTAGAGTCTACCCAGTAACCTCCTATTGTGTCAGGGAAAAAGTGGAGATTAAAACTAAGCATCATCTCAATGATTTGTTCCGTACAGCTCTATTATTTTTGCTGTAGTGCTCATATGTAATGTATTAACTTAGACCAATAACTTATTTCGATGTGGTCATGTTTTGTATTAATATTCTCTAAACTCTTTTATTGTACATTTATGTATTGGTCACCTTTCTGTCATTATGTAATGTGCTGAGCTTTGACAATTATATTTCTACCATAGCAATCACACTATCTTACCTCCGAAACTCTCTAGCACATCTGTTCAGCCCTAATGCATGTGTCAGTTATTTTAGTATTCTATGCACAGTACATAAGAGTTTGGGATTCTAGTGGTTATGATTTAATCTTTGAGCAGGTGACTCTGTTATCTCCTTCAATTCTTAAATCTGAGGGGGTTCCTGTATATCCCACCGTCCAGCATCCAGGGGAATTTGTCCTTACCTTTCCAAGGGCATACCATTGTGGCTTCAACTGCGGCTTCAACTGTGCACAGTCTGTGAATGTGGCTCCTGCTGATTGGTTTGTGCATGGCCAGGATGCTGCTGAGCTTTACAGTTTGCAGTGCCATAAGACAACATTGTCTCATGACAAGTTGTTATTTGGGTCAGCTCAGGAAGCTGTACTAGCCCTTGCAGAGCTAACTCTCCATGGAAAAGAAAATCTAAAATATTCAAAATGGAGAAGTGTTTGTGGGAAAGATGGAGTTCTTACCAATGCAGTTAAGGTAATGATTCTTGCATGCTTTCTCCTCCTTGATCTTAACCCCTTTCACGTATTTGAAAGCTCCATAACATTTTGGATGGCATTTATTACTTTAGTTATCATGCAGACATCTATTTTCTTTTTCTTTTCTTTTTTTAAATTCTTTTCTGTTACCCTTTTTTTGACAGACAAGGATAAAGATGGAAAAAGAAAGGCTTGACTGTCTTCCTACTCATTTAAAGATGCTGAAGATGGACAGTGACTTTGATTTGTCTGAGGAAAAAGAATGCTTCTCTTGCTTCTATGACTTGCATCTTTCTGCTGTAGGTTGCAGTTGCTCTCCTGGCAGATATTTTTGTCTTAAGCACTCAAATTTGCTTTGCTCATGTGAAAAGGACAAAATATATGTTCTACTTTGTTTTACTATGGATGAGCTAAGTACATTGGTCAAAGCATTAGAAGGATGAGCTAAGTGTGGGAAAATAGAAACACCAGAATGGTTTCTGCTAATGCTGCATATGATAGCATGTGTAGACAAGATGTAGAGAGCGCCATGTGCAAAACGAAGAGTCATGAAGGAAAAATCTCAACTTCTTGTGCAGGAACTAATGAGAAGTCAAATTCAAGTATACCTAGCAGTCCTTCCGGCAACGTCTCTTCACAGTTAGGCCACTCAGAGTCGTGTGCACCTATAGATTTTCCTAAGGACAATATGATCAACGAAATGATGACCGCGGACAACAAAGTTAAGCAGCAGCGAGGTTCTTTGGATTTGAACATTGCTGTTGTTTCTGGTGAACCTGGAAGTAGTTTGCTACACATTGCTGATGGCCATCATAATAAGTGTGTTCAATGTGTGGATAAAGTCTGCTGTGCAGAGGCCAGAAAGGAAGGAGACAACATGGAACTTGATGCTGGTGGTATGCAATCGGACAACAAAGGTAAGCAGCAGCGAGGTTCTTTGGATTTGAACATTGCTGTTGTTTCTGGTGAACCTGAAAGTAGTTTGCTACACATTGCTGATGGCCATCATAATAAGTGTGTTCAATGTGTGGATAAAGTCTGCTGTGCAGAGGCCAGAAAGGAAGGAGACAACATGGAACTTGGTGCTGGTGGTATCCAATAGGCCTCCAATACTGTCTTGGAGAAAGATTTTTCGTCATCTTCAAGGGATGTTCGAAATTCTTGTACACTTGATGGTTGTCAATTGTTTGGGAAAATGCATTCAGGTTCAGGAGAGCAACTCAACAATGAAATTAAAAGGGAAGTTGTAACCTCCTCCAATACAAGTATATCTTTGACAAACCAAAACTTTGGTATTTCTGTTGAGTCTGTACGTTTGGGCTCTGTTTCGAATGCAATGCTGTGGTGCAGTAAGCAAGCAATATATCCAAAAGGTATGCTGCAGTAAGATCTTTTCTGGATTTAGATTATACCTTCAATTGTTTTTTGTGGGATTTTAAATTTTCTTTTTATTGTGGCAAAATTATGAAGTATTCAAAAGTCGTGTTAAGTTCTTTAGCATTTTTGATCCAAGAAGCACTTGTAACTATGTTTGTGAAGTCATCGATGGAACATTTATTGGGCCTATTTTCAAGGTATCATTCCTGGCCCCTTGTTTCTGTTTTAAGTTTAAAATCATATTGGCAAGCTTCTGTATCTAGATATATATTATTTCTGGTTTATAGCCAAAAATTTTGTTGGTTTTAATAGTCATGAAATCAATTATCTTCCAGCTCAATTGCATTTTTTGAGTTCATTTTTGTGCAATGGTTTTCTTATTAGAAAATGGAAGTTGGCCATTCAACACATAAAGGCAGTCTTGTGGTCATAACTGGTCTTAAGTCAAATTGAGGATCATGTCTGCTTAATTGACAGCAGAAATTTATAATCATCTTTGTCCTAGAAAGAAAGTGATAATTTCTTTTACAGCTTTAAAACTCATTAATGGTACTAGAAAATACCAATTACTTACTAAACTCGTTTTTAATTTTATGATTCAGAGTTTGTATTTATTTGCATGGACACATTTTACACAAAAGGCAGCTTGGTGGTATAAATCTCCCAGTATAAAAATGTTTCATGATTGAAGTATATTTCTTTCTCATTCAGTAAAATATATTTCAGGTTTACATGGAAGAATATCCAAGTTACGCTTTCACAGACACATCAGCAGATAAGTGCTGGGAAAAAGTTAGTGAGAGTCTAAATGATGAAATCAAGAGGCAAAGGAGTCTAGGTGGACAAGAACTTCCTCACTTGGAACTCCTGCAAAACATTAAAGGCCATGAAATGTTTGGATTCCTTTCCCCACCCATTATTCAGGTAATGCAAACTTATTAATCTTTGAGATATTCACTCCCTTGTTTAGCTAAAACTAATACCAGTGGTGTTTATCTTTTCTAATGTAGAATTATTATGTTCTAACTTGTGATGTTTTAATCCATTGTGACAAACTTTTTAAGGCCATTGAAGATCCCAGTCATCAATGCAAAGAGTACTGGAATAACCAAAAAGTGCTCTCTGAATCCTCAGGCACTGCCGTTGATGAGTGTAAGATAACTCATGGTACAAGTAACTCTCTAGGTGATGTCAAGACCGAACTTTCTGGTGTAAATTTAAAAAGGAAGAAGCAAGATAACATAGGAGGAAATGTAAATTTAAAAAGGAAGAAGCAAGATAACATAGGAGGAAGTTATCATTCGTTTGAAGAAATGAAATTGGTGCTACATGGATTTTTGACAACTCCTGATGAGTTAAGTGCATTGCATAAGTTATTCAGCTCTGATGCACAACTCACTCAGTGGAGAATGGCATTTGTGAAAAAATGAGAAAGCTTGTGCATAAAAATCAAGAATAATTTTTTTATTTCACTCCGGATGATTATATATATGTATATTTTTTTTGATAGTTTGGATGGTTATGTTTCAATTCAGTCGTTAGTTAGGTCCATTATATCAGAGATATTTATGCAATTTTGATACTAGCCCAAGTGACACTGACCTTGGTAGAGATGGATAACATTGATCCATTGTTTGTGCTAATGTCATTGACCCATTTAAACTTTCCTTAAGAATTTATATTTGCTTAGTTTTACATCTTTCATGCTTAGTGATCTACATCCTTTTTTTTATTCTTTAAAACTTTTGTAATATGAATTTTGAAAATAGATATTAAAAAATAAATAAATTTATGAATATAACTTTTGAGAACATTTCGAAATTATTCTTCAATTTTAGTTTTAAAAACTAAAAAAATCAGTTATTGTTTTGAGAGTAATTTTTACAAAACAACTATTTTCAAGCGCACACACTCATTTTGGCTTATGCGGTTGTCTCCTTAATCCACATATACTACAACAATTTTATCCAGCAACAACTTATCCACCTTCATGTGAAAACTCACTATAAATATAGAGTTAAACATCATATATATGCTCTCTACAATTGTAATTCTTATTCGTTATTAATATGCGCACTCACTCCTAATCGCTTTTGCTGCTGTCTCCTCTGTACTCCACATATCCAACAGCAACTTTAAGAGGTAAACAATATAACTTCAGCATTTGCACTACCAACAAGATTTATGAAGAAATCGACGAGCCTATTTCTCATATGAATTTCTTGAACCTTATGAAGGAAATGCTAGCATTTTCCAATGAACCTAATCACAATAAATTCTAATTAATTACAATCAATCCTAATTAATAAGAAATAAAAAATGGAAAAATATTTGAATTTATATATATATATATATATATATATATATATATATATATATATATATATATATGAAATTTGACACCAAATCCCAACCGTTGATTTTCGCCAATCAACGGTTATCATTTATTGGGAGTTACACTTATTAATTAATCATTAATTGCCAATAAATGATAACCGTTGATTTGTGGAAATCAACGGTTAGGATTTGTAAAAGAGGTTTTATAATTGGCCCAAGCCTGTCTCATTTTATAAGTGGGCTGGGCCAGACCAGGCCAAAAAGTAGGTCGGGCCAGAGGCCCCTGACGGGTAGCCTGGCCCATTTACACCCCTATATATATGTATGTGTCCATGCAATTGAATTTATACCGTTGTGTGAACATCATAAGTGGCACATAATCTTTGCACATTCAAATACATTCATTCCTTGTGAGATCACTCTTTCTCCAATATTGTTAGCATCCTTACCGTTGCAGCTTTCAAACAGACTTCATGGTCTGTTTTTCTTTTTTCTTTCTTTTTAGCAGAGTCACATTTGTATTGTATGGATTCCAAGATTTTATCTTTGTGAATGTGTAGTTTGGAATTTTCACGTAATAGTTTTGTCTCTTTCTTTTATTAAAAAAACAAGTCTTTCTTGTTTTGGTGGAATTTCTGGTTTTTGATTTTTTGTTTGTTTAAACTTGTACTTAAAAATTAGGTAGATTTTCTTTTTCCTTTCTTTTTAGCAGAGTCACATTTGTATTGTATGGATTCCAAGATTTTATCTTTGTGAATGTGTAGTTTGGAATTTTCACGTAATAGATTTGTCGGGGTTATTGAATTATATGGGGAATTTCAAGAATCTTATGGTTTGTCTCTTCCTTTTATTAAAAAAACAAGTCTTTCTTGTTTTGGTGGAATTTGTGGTTTTTGGTTTTTTTATTTTTTTTTAAAACTTGTACTTAAAAATTATGTAGTTTTTCTTTTTCCTTTCTTTTTAGCAGAGTCACATTTGTATGGTATGGATTCCAAGATTTTATCTTTGTGAATGTGTAGTTTGGAATTTTCACGTAATAGTTTTGTCGGGGTTATTGAATTATATGGGGAATTTCAAGAATCTTACGGTTTGTCTCTTTCTTTTATTAAAAAAAACAAGTCTTTCTTGTTTTGGTGGAATTTCAGGTTTTTGGTTTTTTTTTTTTTTTAAAAAAAACTTGTACTTAAAAATTAGGTAGTTTTTCTTTTTCCTTTCTTTTTAGCAGAGTCACATTTGTATTGTATGGATTCCAAGATTTTATCTTTGTGAATGTGTAGTTTGGAATTTTCACGTAATAGTTTTGTCGGGGTTATTGAATTATATGGGGAATTTCAAGAATCTTACGGTTTGTCTCTTTCTTTTATTAAAAAAACAAGTCTTTCTTGTTTTTTTTTTTTTTTTTAAACTTGTACTTAAAAATTAGGTAGATTTTCATTTTCCTTTCTTTTTAGCAGAGTCATATTTGTATTGTAAAAATTTTAGTGAATAGATTTTTTCATTTTCCTTTCTTTTTAGCAGAGTCATATTTGTAATTTCCAAGATTTTATCTTTGTGAATGTGTAGTTTGGAATTTTCTCGTAATAGTTTTGTCGGGGTTATTGAATTATATGGGGAATTTCAAGAATCTTACGGTTTGTCTCTTTCTTTTATTAAAAAAAAAAAAGTCTTTCTTGTTTTGGTGGAATTTCTGGTTTTTGGTTTTTTTTTTTTAAAAAAAAAAACTTCTACTTAAAAATTAGGTAGTTTTTCTTTTTCCTTTCTTTTTAGCAGAGTCACATTTGTATTGTATGGATTCCAAGATTTTATCTTTGTGAATGTGTAGTTTGGAATTTTCACGTAATAGTTTTGTCGGGGTTATTGAATTATATGGGGAATTTCAAGAATGTTACGGTTTGTCTCTTTCTTTTATTAAAAAAACAAGACTTTCTTGTTTTTGATTTTTTTTTTTTTTTAAGTTGTACTTAAAAATTAGGTAGATTTTCATTTTCCTTTCTTTTTAGCAGAGTCATATTTGTATTGTATGGATTCCAAGATTTTATCTTTGTGAATGTGTAGTTTGGAATTTTCACGTAATAGTTTTGTCGGGGTTATTGAATTATATGGGGAATTTCAAGAATCTTACGGTTTGTCTCTTTCTTTTATTAAAAAAACAAGTCTTTCTTGTTTTTGGGTTTTTTTTTTTTTTTTTTTAAACTTGTACTTAAAAATTAGGTAGATTTTCTTTTTCCTTTCTTTTTAGCAGAGTCATATTTGTATTGTATGGATTCCAAGATTTTATCTTTGTGAATGTGTAGTTTGGAATTTTCACGTAATAGTTTTGTCGGGGTTATTGAATTATATGGGGAATTTCAAGAATCTTACGGTTTGTCTCTTTCTTTTATTAAAAAAACAAGTCTTTCTTGTTTTTGGGTTTTTTTTTTTTTTAAACTTGTACTTAAAAATTAGGTAGATTTTCTTTTTCCTTTCTTTTTAGACAAGAAAAAATAGCTAAGCATGACTTAGCTATGACTCACCAACCTGATCACAATCATAAGAATAAACCTAATCACAATCATAAGAATGACTCAGCTATGACTCACCGAATCTAATCACAATTAATTCTAATTAATTACAATCAATCCTAATTAATAAGAAATAAAAAATGGAAAAATATTTGAATTTAAATTCTGATTTTCTACAAATATATATATATATATATATATATATATATAAATATATATATATATATATATATATTTGAAATTTGACACCAAATCCCAACCGTTGATTTTCGCCAATCAACGGTTATCATTTATTGGGAGTTACACTTATTAATTAATCATTAATTGCCAATATATGATAATGTTGATTTGCGGAAATTAACGGTTAGGATTTGTAAAAGAGGTTTTATAATTGGCCCAAGCCTGTCTCATTTTGTAAGTGGGCTGGGCCAGACCAGGCCAAAAGTAGGCCGGGCCAGAGGCCCCTGATGGGTAGCCTGACCCATTTACACCCCTATATATATGTATGTGTCCATGCAATTGAATTTATACCGTTGTGTGAACATCATAAGTGGCACATAATCTTTGCACATTCAAATACATTCATTCCTTGTGAGATCACTCTTTCTCCAATATTGTTAGCATCCTTACCGTTGCAGCTTTCAAACAGACTCCATGGTCTGTTTTTCTTTTTTCTTTCTTTTTAGCAGAGTCACATTTGTATTGTATGGATTCCAAGATTTCATCTTTGTGAATGTGTAGTTTGGAATTTTCACGTAATAGTTTTGTCTCTTTCTTTTATTAAAAAAACAAGTCTTTCTTGATTTGGTGGAATTTCTGGTTTTTGGTTTTTTTTTTTTGTTTAAACTTGTACTTAAAGATTAGGTAGATTTTCTTTTTCCTTTCTTTTTAGCAGAGTCACATTTGTATTGTATGGATTCCAAGATTTTATCTTTGTGAATGTGTAGTTTGGAATTTTCACATAATAGATTTGTCGGGGTTATTGAATTATATGGGGAATTTCAAGAATCTTATGGTTTGTCTCTTCCTTTTATTAAAAAAACAAGTCTTTCTTGTTTTGGTGGAATTTGTGGTTTTTGGTTTTTTTATTTTTTTTAAAACTTGTACTTAAAAATTATGTAGTTTTTCTTTTTCCTTTCTTTTTAGCAGAGTCACATTTGTATGGTATGGATTCCAAGATTTTATCTTTGTGAATGTGTAGTTTGGAATTTTCACGTAATAGTTTTGTCGGGGTTATTGAATTATATGGGGAATTTCAAGAATCTTACGGTTTGTCTCTTTCTTTTATTAAAAAAAAAAGTCTTTCTTGTTTTGGTGGAATTTCTGGTTTTTGGTTTTTTTTTTCTTAAAAAACTTGTACTTAAAAATTAGGTAGTTTTTCTTTTTCCTTTCTTTTTAGCATAGTCACATTTGTATTATATGGATTCCAAGATTTTATCTTTGTGAATGTGTAGTTTGGAATTTTCACGTAATAGTTTTTGTGTTATTGAATTATATGGGGAATTTCAAGAATCTTACGGTTTGTCTCTTTCATTTATTAAAAAAAAACAAGTCTTTCTTAATTTGGTGGAATTTCTGGTTTTTGGTTTTTTTTTTTAAGCTTGTACTAAAAAATCAAGTTTATTGTGAATTCTGAATTACGATAAATAATGCATGAACGATCAAAGGGGAAAGAAAAGGGTTTCAGGAGTTAGATCTTTCTACTTTTCTTTTTTATATATTTAAAAACTAAGGACATCGAAGAAGTGATTGTTTCTGCAACACGTTTCATTTTATATATTTACAAAGCATCAAATTTTCTAAAATGAACGGAAGCTTGGATGTTCATTATCGTAAGTATCATGATACATAAATGAACATACGAATGTGGAAATATCAGAATTTGTGTTGGGACTCTAATTTTGGTGATAGTGATAATATTTTAACATTTTATATTGAACCTGAGTGCTTTTCAAAACTGGGATGGTTTGAATGATTTAGTCTGGTTTTGAGCCATTGCATTATTCAAAAGATTCAGTGAATTCCCTCAATCTCATAGTTGAATGTTGCAACCATATCAATTTTGTATCTCTTAACACTTCCCTTAATCTTGTAGTTGAATGTTGCAACCATATCAATTTATGCACTCTTTGATGTTTGAATGTTTATTTACAGAGTAAGAATTCTCAAAATAAGAGTAAAAGTTGCTGGAAAGATACATCTTACAGAGATAGCAGTATGAGCCAGTTCAATTCCAATGAACATGTTCCTCGTCATGGTGGGGGTGTCCACTCTTCTGGACCAGCATGGTGTGAAATTTGCGAGGTTGTGTTGAATAGTCACAAAATTATGGAAGTGCATAAGAATGGAAAGAGACATCGAGGATTGTTGAAACTACACGAGGAATCTAAGAGAATCTTTTTTTCAAATGGACAACAGATGCCAAATTCTCAAATGAATTCTGTTGTTCAACCTAAGCCGGTTCTTAAATCTGAGAAACTTGGATGCCTGGTAGAAAATGTGAGTTCTGAAGCTACTGCTGCCAAGCACAAGAGTTACCTAGGGAAAGATATTGGGAAAACCAGTGATAACTTTGGTGCACAAGGTCACGGTTTCAAGCGTAAGAGTGAAGGAGCCACAGGAGGAAAATACATGAAGACAAATAATGGGATAAGAAAACCAATGGATTCATCAAAACCTGCTGCTGAAGCTCTGTCAAGTTATGTAGAATCTATTGTCCAAGTATCTGCTAGAGTTATGGATAAATTTGGTGCACAAGGACATGGTTTCAAGCGTAAGAGTGAAGGAGCCACAGGAGGAAAATACATGAAGACAAATAATGGGATAAGAAAACCAATGTATTCATCAAAACCTGCTGCTGAAGCTCTGTCAAGTTATGTAGAATCTATTGTCCAAGTACCTGCTAGAGTTATGGATAAATTTGGTGCACAAGGACATGGTTTCAAGCGTAAGAGTGAAGGAGGTGAAGGAGCCAGGAGGAAGTCTATTGTCCAAGTACCTGCTAAATACATGAAGACAAATAATGGGATAAGAAAACCAATGTATTCATCAAAACCTGCTGCTGAAGCTCTGGCAAGTTATGTAGAATCTGTTATCCAAGAACCTGCTAGAGTTAGGGACAAATACTTGAAAACAAATACTTTGATAAGAAAACCAATGGATTCATCAAACCTTGGTGTCAATGCTCTGTCAAATCATGCTGGACCTATAGTTCAAGTCCCCGCAGTAGCACCACCATCAGGGGCTGTGGCTTCTCAGATAAAGGCGCCAACACCTACACCTGTAGTAGGATCAAGTTTCGAGCTACAGATTCAACATGTCTCAGCCTCAGAGACACAAGTGTCAGAATGCAAAAATCATCATCAGATTCAAAATCCCACTTTGGAAACAAATGTACAGCCACAATCAATCTTTGTGGAGTTGAATGCCCCTGCAATTTCTAATATTAGGACTCAAACTGAAGATGTGAGTTCTAATATTAATCAAATAGCAATAGCACCACCAAAAGAGCCAATGGCATCTCCGGTATTGGCATCAGAACCAGTAGTGGGATCAAGTTTTGAATCACATACTGAAACAGAACCCCACGGATCAGAAGCCATAGCACATTATGAGAGCCAAAATCCTACTGACAAATCAAATAATCAACTGCTATCATCTGCCTGGATGGAGTATGGCCCTTCAGCTTCTGCTATTAACACCCAAACTATAAATAATCAACTGCTATCAGTAGTGGAATCAAGTTTTGAATCACATACTGAAACAGAACCCCACGGATCAGAAGCCATAACACATTATGAGAGCCAAAATCCTACTGACAACTCAAATAATCAACTGCTATCATCTTCCTGGATGGAGTATGGCCCTTCAGCTTCTGCTATTAACACCCCAACTACAGATGGAAGTTCTAAAGCTGAAGAAACTCAATTGTCTCAGGTATTTCACATCATTTGCTAATTTTCAATGTAACTATCAAAGAATACAGTGGTAGTTTCTCAAGAGATCTAGTTACTAATTTGATTATAATCTTATTCAGTATTACTGTGATAGGCATGAATCTGCTTAACCTATCCTTTTTGGCTAATTTAGATTTTTCAATTGAATGAACCAACTATTCTACTAGTGGTTGGTCTAACTTCAAAGAATAATTGTTGATTGAATGAAACTGTTTTGTTTATTGGCATGTCTTGTCTTCCTTAAATGAGACAAACATGATAAAAATTTGAAATGAGAAAAAGAAAGAATTTGAAATGTTTTGATTTTGGCCATGTCTTTTTGTCAACAATACATAACTCAAAAGCTTATGATTAGCAGCTTTTGGAGTTGTACATCTGCTTTTATGATCCATTGCAGTAAAACTCTTTACACGTTGCAGGAATCTGTTTCTCCTACTTGTGGCGATGAGGGCTTTCCAGAGTTGTTGGATTTTTGTGAAACGTGTCAGGTTTATGCTGTTCATAGGTACTTACTATTTACTCTTTCTATCTATTTGCTTTGATGAACTTGTACCAAGTTTTTATCATCACACTTGACTGAAGATGCTCCTACTTCTAATGCCTTCTGGACATTCTTTATTTTTCCATTATAAGTATTAAAGGTGGGAGAATTATAGTTGATGATTCCAAAGAATATGAAATGTTACAGAAGATCATTGCCAATTCTGGTCAAATGATCAGGAACAATTAAGTTTTTAGGATTCCAATTATTTCCTTATATAGTTAGGCTTTTCGTGTTCTGTAATTTGACAGATCCTATTATGATTTTTTAGGTACCAAATTTGGGTCTTAAAATCATGGGTTAGGAAGCCAATGCTTGTATATATTGTAGCTCCCTATTGCATTGGAAATTAGAGAATTCCATCGTCTCATCCGTTATATCCTTATTTCTTTTTCAAGCAAAAATATGATTTTAGATTATGGTAAAAGTTCTTAAAAAATATAATGTAGAAGGTTTTCATCATCATATTACCCGCAGATGCCCCTATTTTTTATTTCCACGTGGACATTCTTTTAAATTTCTATTGGTATTGACTGTGCTTATTAATACCTCGAACCTTTTTCTTCT
Organism: Gastrolobium villosum; assembly: GCA_032173675.1. Classification (NCBI taxonomy): domain Eukaryota; kingdom Viridiplantae; phylum Streptophyta; class Magnoliopsida; order Fabales; family Fabaceae; genus Gastrolobium; species Gastrolobium villosum. The sequence continues at coordinate 24,411 of JAVKPL010010171.1, read as the reverse complement.
GAGTTGATGCACAATACAATTTGTATTAATACCATGAACTTCCTTTTTGGCATCAGAAACGTAGAGTTTCTATTGAATTTGGTTCACAGCATCTTCTAAACCAGAAGATTATGCATTTTATAAGATTTGTAGTTTCACATTCTTGATGCATATTGGCCTTATTCTCCTCAACTTACTCTTTTCAGGTATTGTTTAGAATCTTTAGATGGGCCTGTGGATTATACTGGTGAAGTCACTTGGTTCTGTGAGAATTGTAATGCAAAGGTAGTAGACTCATCTTCTCATGATCAAAGTAAAGCCAGAATAGAGGTAACAAATTGCATTGAGAAAGTAAGGAAAAACAAACAACACAAAGCTGATTCTAGTGAGGGCCATGTGACTATTACTGAACCACAGCCTATTGCTGATCCAGTGTGGAGGTAAGAAATTTGTTTTTGCTACCTTCATTTGGAGTTGGTGATATTTCTAGCTTCTGTGGTGAATCATTGTCTAAAGTTGAATTTTATGGCTAATAGGGGAAGCTTGTACTTCTGCGGTCAAAGTACTGATATTTTCAATGGACTTCTGGCCCATTTGTCCAATTTAGCATGCCCCCAAGTCCAAGAGGAAGCAAGACTTCTCCCTGAGGTGCTTCGTGTGGACGTGCTTGAAAGATCTGAAGTATGGCCAAAGTATTTCAAGGAAAGTGGACCAAATGAGGAGAGCATTGCTCTTTATTTCTTTCCTGAGAATGAAAGGTGATTTTTCTGATAAATTAACATATTCTTAATTAGAGCTGTTTGGATATAATTTTTTTCTACAAGAAGCTCCTTTTTCTCAAAATAAAAGTATTTTTAACTTTAAGTGTGCATTCAGCATACAACTTTGGAAAAAGAAAAGTCAGAAAAAAGCTAAACTGGTGTTTTTCTCAAAAAAAAAAAAAAAAAAACAATATTCCTGGTGTCTAAAAAAGGGCCAAAATAGCCTACCGAAAAAAAGCTATTCAAACCGCCCTTACTCTGCTCTCTCTCTTTAATTTAATATTGAACATTACATGCTTCTACAGCAATGAGAGGGCCTTTGACGAGCTGGTTGATGAGATTATTTACCATGACCTTATCATAAAAGCTGTGGTTAAAAATGGAGAGCTTTTAGTTTTTCCTTCTACAGTGCTCCCAATGAAACAATGGAGTGAGTTACATTTATTCTACTTCTTCAGTGCCACATTTAAATTTCACTGTTTGTAAAATAAAATTGTGTCTTAATTTTTGATTTACATGTTGTGCAGGATTTCAAGAAAAGAATTACTTGTGGGGACTCTTCAGAGAAAAGCAAACTTCTCCCTAGTCTAATACTTGTCATAACCATAGTTCCTCTAATACTTTTTAGGCCTAGTGGTGTGGTTCTGTTTCCAATGCACGGAACTCCTCTTTCCTCCTGTTTCCCTAGAATTCATTAATGTGTATCTTTTACTTAACGTTTTTTGAGAAAATATGGTAGCATGTTGAGAATTTTGGACTAGAGAGGATATGATCGATGGCGATGACAAGACAATGCCTAAATATGTGTTTTTTTTTAATGATTTTACATTTTTACATTTTGTTTTGAGTTGATATATTTTTATTGATGATTACAAATATATCACTTTATTTTAGAGCCGTCAAAACGGGCCACCCTGACCCGTCCCGTTAGGCCCTAACCCGCACGGGTCAGGGCCAAAAAGCCTGCATATTAAACAGCCCGCACGGGCCAGAAAAGAGATGGTGCTGAATGAACTATTGAACTAAAGCTCGCCCTTGAATAATTTATACGAATGAAAGAAATGGGAAAATAGAGAAAAGTCAATTGAAGTCAAGGCCAATTTAGAGTTGTAGTCTTTGCTACTTTAGTCACTTGGTGGACTGGTCAGCATCATACAGCCGTGTAAAACCCGTTTTCTTAAACTCTTTCTTTTTTTATAACTTTTTAATTTTTTTATTTAAAAGTTATTTTAATTTTAATAATTCCCAACTTTGTCTATTAATTTAAATATAAGGAGGGATATTCTTATTACCAAAATGTTCTACTACCAACTTACTACCTATCTAATCACCATTGTATCAACATTTTCTCTTTTTTCAAATTTTTTTTAACATTCTTTCTCTTTGATTCAATGGTGATTAGATAGGTAGTAAGTTAGTAGTAAAAAAATTTGGTAGTAAGAATATCCTCCCTCTTTAAATATATATATATATAGGGGTACAATTTCTCAAGCTGCGAGATAACTTTATCTCCGGTTACTAAATCATAATCGTACAAAGATGAATCAATGGTGATAAATGAAGAGAGAGAAAAAAGAAATCATAACCATTCAAAGGTGAATCAATAATTATAAGGAAATAAATAATTAAAACGACGTAGTTTTGGGATGACTGGAGATAAACTTATCTCAAGTAGCTTGAGAAATATTTTTCCCTATATATATTGAGAGACTGAATTATTTGACCTTCGTGTCAAATTAAAAATCTTGATACCAAATCTTAATAGTTGATTCATGCCGGTCCGATAACTATAATTTATTAGGATTAATAATTAATTGATAATTGTGACCCAATAAATTATAACAATTAATTTCACGAAAATAAAAGATTAAGATTTGATGTCAAATTTTTTAATTTGACGTTGGTGTCAAAAAATCCTGCCCATATATTCATATTCAGGGGAAGGATACGTTTATAAATTTTGCAAATTACACTATGTACTTTCGAGAGAAGATAATGTTCTCCCGGAAGTACATAATGTAGTTTGTAAGAGTTTATAAATAAAAAAATTTATAAATATAACCAACCCTCCCAAAATATTTATAGTGTAGACTTATTTAAAAGATTTGATCTACTCTTTACCCAAAAAATAAAATAAAATTTGATCTACTAATCTTTTAGAGTATTGAATTATTTAAAAAGTAAGCTTATTTATCTTAAGTTTTAATATAAAAAAGATCATCAAATACAGATTAAGTTGTTAAGAAGATTGTTACCCAAAAAAAAAAAAAAAAAGTTGTTAAGAAGATTAGACCAAATCAAAAGAAAAAAAAGGAAATAAGAAAAAACTTATAACGTCGAATAATTAGTCAAACTTAAATTTAAAATTACAAAATTAAACCAATCTATGTTTAAAAAGACTTAATCTAACCTAAACCATTTCCTTCTGGATATTTGAACTGCATACATTAATCACGTTCCTTAGTGTTTTGGTATCGCTACATGCTACAAAAATTATCACTAATGACTTCAAGAATGATGTGTCATAACAAATCGCAACTCCAGCTGTAACATCCCCGTCTCGAGCCGGTTCAATTAACATACATATGATACAACAGAAACAGCGGAAGACTTATCATACGAAAATATGAGCTAACTTTTTCTTTTTCTTTTTACATTCTTATTCAGCGTAAACGGAAATCGGACAGAGTAACCTCTATAAATCGGACAACTGGGGATTTTCCAATCCCACTCCAAAGAGTTCCTGATAGACAGTTTCAACAATATTTATATCCAGAAGTACCAGTCATGCAATTATAATCAGATACCCATCCATGGGCGCATGCAACACTTGGCTCCGTGCCACTAATCTAACAGCATGCAATCCAAGACATAAGCATAACTGAATACTACATAATCATATCAACATGCCTGAATACAAAAATGTACATGCATCAAACTGAAGAACATGTACAGAACATATACAGGCCATATACAGAGTAAAAGATCAGGTATAATGATCCCCAAAATAACTGAAATCTAAACTACATCAACACACTCCAAAAAAAGGTAGTAGCCTACAGCCACTAAAAATCCGGTCAGTCGAACGTCTCAGCCACGTGCCGCGTCTCTGCCTGCTGAGGGTTCACCGGCAGTCTGGGAACCTGAAATCATGTCCCCAAAGAGGGGTGAGATTACAAATCTCAATAAGCTCCAGGTTTATAGAGAATTCTCCATACCCCTGGCTCACTCCTGCATGAAAGTCAGATACAGAGTATACAGATACAACATAAAGTAGATATCATAACTGAGCAGAACATATAATCATATCATAACAGAGACGTGCGCCGTCATTTCCAAGGGATGGCCCCAAACGGAAATAGAGTAACTCAGAGGTGTACACTGTCAATCTCAGGCAAAACCCAAGAAGACATATGTGTACCAAAAGTCAATACAGAAATCATATCAGAACCAGTCTTATCATATCATATCATATCATGTCATATCATATCATATCATCAAATATCTCTATATGAATGCACCTATACAGAGTGTCTACACAGTCATATAGTCCAACCATAGTTCACTAACTATGGTGGAGCACTCAAGTAGGAAAAGACTCCTTAAACATAGAGCTTACCTCTTGAAGCTTTATCAATCTGCTTACTTGTGGCACAAGTTACTTATATTTCTTCAAGAGATTCCGATCCTTTTTAGTCTCTAGGTACACCTAGAGCAAGAATCCACAAATACAAATAAATAAAATGCTATAATGCCTAGATTTTCCATAAGGCATACATTTATCGCTTATCTTCATTTCTTTATATTTTTGCCAATCCTATGTCAATACACAAGTCTAGACCTCTTCATAACCGTTCTTTAATTTAATCAAACATTCTCTTAAGAATTTCAAACATAAATCATGCCATTTTACTTCAAAAGCCGCGGACATACCCTTTAGGGAATCAAGGTATTTTTCAACCATTTTTTTTTCTTCAAGTCATTTCACTTCTTAACTCATCAATTTTGTACAATGAATTACAACACATTTTATTAAAAATAAAATGTAACAAAATATACCCCTATACCACCCTCTAGGTCTAACACTACAAGGACATAGGCAAAGGCTCTTTTCTTTTTTCTTTTTTTTTATTATTCTTTTTCTTCACTTACATGTAACTAACACATACAAATACATGTTTTCATAGGGTTCCAACATAATTTTTGGAACATAAAGCCCCTCCAAAGCCCCACAAGGCCGAACATAAGGGCATTTTACTTATTTAAGCTCTACCGGTTAATTCGCAAGACTGCGAATTTTCTGGCAGAACACACTGCTCATAACATAGTCATGATTACAGTCAAAATACTCGAAATTTCTCACTGAATCTAATTATGGCATTTAAATCCTTAAATTAAACCTCTAATTAAGATTTACCAATTGGGGTCATCATACCAGCTCTTAAAGTTAATGCATCATTATATACTAAATTAAAATATATTATTTTAAAAATAAACTTTAAAAATAACGCACGATATTGTTAATTTTTTTATTAATTTTAAATCTCAATTCCTATAAATTAATTAAATATATTTTTAATTAATATTTCTAAAATTAATCTAAATTAATTAATTACATTTATAATTTAAAAATTAAAATAATTTTTAATATGTATTCTTTAAATTTTACCTATATTTAAGAATACATATTTAAATTCTAGGATCAAGACTGTTCTTTTAACTTCCGCTTCAAAAAGAATTTGGCACATCAACCAAAACGATGTCGTCTCCCAGCATTTGCTTCCACGTTTTTTTTTTTGAACATTTGCTTCCACGTTTTAGAATCGATTCATCCATGCTATTAAAATCGGCCCAACCCTATGGATCGAATCGATTGAACCGAGGACTGGATCATTAATCGATCTAGTTTAGTTAGTTAACGAGCTACGTATGTTACTCGGTCAAGAATTGATGGATCGGTCAAATATAGAATTCAATCGATGCTAACTTAGTACCAATTTTTGAAAACTGTGGCAAAATATTTCACTATAATTGTACTCCTAGGATTCAAACTTGACATCTAAGAGCATGGGGAGTAAATGCAAATCACTATATCAAATTACTTTAATTATCATATTAGTTCTATTTATATACTTATTATATATCATTACTTAAGTTTAATTTAACTGGTTGAACCAATGATCTATTAATTAAGGATTTTATAAGAGTTATGTTATAGGAAAAGTAATTATGTAACGTTATAGATATTCATTTTGTGTGCCTTAATCTTTTTTTTTTGCATCAAAAAGTGCGGGTCCCACAAAATATTGTATGTGTAAGAAACTTTTTTGTGTTATGTTAAATGATGAATATAAATCCCATTAATTAAATCAGCAACTCATTAACACAATATTTCCATCGATCGATGGTATATCCGAATTTAATAAGCCATGTGTATAACATAAGTCCATTTTTTTTTTTTTTACATATTGCATAAGTTCAATTTAAGATAAACAGTAGAAATGATTTGGCAGGGTTCCTCGAAGTTTTGTTAGTCACTTTGTTTTCATTTTCCAAAGTGAGCCAAACAAAGTACGGCACAATGAAAACCGCGTTATAGGCCATTCCACGACACAAAACCGCGTTATAGGCTTCTTCCATGATGTGTCCTGAACCCTTGACCTTATCAAAGTGGCCCTCACGTGCTTCTAGATCACTCTCCAACTATCAAGAGATTCAAGACTATAAGTTATCACAAATAATTGTCCAAAGGATGTGTTATTCAGTCAGTTTTTATGTTTGTATCTTTAATAATAAATCATTGTAAGTACTACACAACAAAACTGATCTAGACCCTTGTCTTAAGTTTTTAAGTGGTACTCACACTGAATGATAAAGGATCATATCACTCAGTCGTGGACGCAGTGGGAGCAAATGTGCGTAAGTGCAGACATAAATATTATGAATTTTGTTGTTTTTTATGGGAATTAATTTTCTCATTTTACATGAGAAAATTTTCTCATGTTACACTCACAATACATGAGTGGGATCCACAAAAAGGTGAGAAGACAAAAAAGTTAAGAGGGGACCCACTCATGTATTGTGAGTATGACATGAGCAAATTTTCTCATGTAAATGAGAAAACTATTTCCCTTTTTTTATTTGTTGGAAGTTCTTACTTGTCATTTGGTTCAATATTTATATTAGGAGTAATTATTCTTTTAAGTCCTTAATAAAAAATACGGTCATCACTTTATTCCCTTATAAAAAAATTAGTCCTGAGGTTCATAAGAAATTCAAAGTGGATGATCAATTTAGTTAAGATTGTGGTCCCTCATAAATTAAAAAAATACCCACATTAGTCACTCAAAAAGGCTAAAATGTGTCCACTTTGAATTTCATATGGACCAAACCACTGATTTTTTTTTTAAGGGACTAAAGTGATGACCGAATTTTTTGTTAGTGACCAAAAAGAGTATTTACTCTTATATTAGTTGGCAATGTATAAAGATAATAAAAATAACATATCAACGCAATTTGATTAGAGAGAAAACTTATTCTTCCTCCCCTATCACGTATCCATTCTCATGTTTTCTTCATCCTTTATTTCCTTTTTCATTTTTATAAAAAAAGAGGATTGATTGCACGTCTGACATTCTTAAATAAATTAATCTTTAAAGACGAGACTTTCACTGTGATCTTGCTTGCTTTCTGTACAGATATTGTTGACTTTTTTATTCACCGCTATAAGATAGAATGATGATGTATAGATGTACTGGAGTATATTCTTATATTTGTTTTGGAGGATTGGTAAGATTTAGAAGGGAAAATGATTCGTCAAACTATTGTCTGCAGCTTATTATGGAAGCAACTAGATTATGATGAAGTTCATAATCTTGTACATGTTAATCTAAATTGTCTTTACAAAAAAAAATTCGAGAGCTTTCCTCCCGAACTTCCATCACTAAATGTGCGTTAGTAATTAGTCTTTACATGAACAATTTTCCTAAGTCCGCCACTCATCACTACAGTGGTAAGGTTTCATTATTCGTATTTGTGTCGTTGCTCCTGCACAATCCAACAATTTGGTCATTTGTAATTAGTCTTCTGAAAATGGGATCTGATTGGTCGGACGGTCCGACCAATTAATCCAGAAATTGAAACTTTTTTCTTTATTTTAATTTCTAAAGGAGAAAGTTATATTTATAAATTTTTTATTTACAAATTCTTATAAATTACATTAAGTATGACCGGTCATACTTCAATCAAGAGTGTACGACCGGTCATACTTAATATAATTTGTAAAAAAAAAAAGTTTGCAAACGAATCTTTTTCCATTTTTAAATGTGTTGCTAATCTCATCCAACGACATTAATTTTTTTTTTTTTTTGTGTTAGTGAAAGTAAAAACCACGAGGGGTTAAATGATAAATTATTTAAGTATAATGGGTAAGTTTAAAATCACAGGAGTCAAATGACAAATCACAAAATCACAATAGGTGAAAATGAAATTTTCCCTATTATATTTGTTATATATCAAATGTAATTTTGTTATATTAATATACAACAATTTGTAAAAATATATCTTAACAAATTAAAGAAACACAATTTCTAATGAATTTTTTTAGGGAAAACTTCATTTTCAACCATCGTGGTTTTGTGATTTATCATTTGACCCCCTGTGATTTTAAACTTATCTGTTAGACCCACTGTGTTGAGATATTTTGTCATTCAACCCCTGTGATTTCAAATTTTCACTTAGACCCCTTGTGGTTACAAAAAATTCCACTTTGACACCTTGTGGTTTAAAAAATAAATGTTTTAAAATAAATGTTCTCTTTTTTTTATATCCTCACCTAATGCATTTAGGTTTTAAAAAATAGATTTTCTTTTTAAATTCACTTATTTTTATCAAGAAAATAAATTCAAATCAAGTATTACTTTATTTTATCTAATTTTTACCCGATATCGTTATAAAATTATCTAAAGAATGTAAATATCTTATTTTGATAATATATATTTAATTTATCTTAAATAATTTTTTTATTTCAAATATATTTTAAAAAAATTAAGATAATTTAAAAATTAATTTTAGAATAAATAACTTGAAATATTTTTTAAACCATAAATGCATTCATTATGTGAGGATATAAAATAAAAAAGAGAAAAAATTTATTTTTTTCAAATATTTATTTTTGTAACCACAAGGTGTCAAAGTGAAATTTCTTGTAATCACAAGGGGTCTAAGTGAAAATTTGAAACCACAGGGGGTTGAATGACAAAATATCTCTAATGGATAAGTTTAAAACCATAGAGGGTCAAATGATAAATCACAAAACCACATTGGGTGAAAATGAAGTTTTCCCTTTTTTTTATTATCATTTGATTTATTTGCTTTGAAAACTAATTTATTTTAATCTAGAATATATAAATTTAATTTAATGAAATTATATAAAATATAAATTTAAACTCATCAATTATAATAAATACAAAGTTAAATAAAATCATCAAGATGCATCAAATTATAAATTTATTGGGAAATATATTAATCATTTTAAATGACACAATTTTGTGTTATTTTTAATGAAATTATTTCATTTTGTATCAAAATAACGTAATTTCATTAAAATGGACAAAAAAAAATTAAGTCATTTAAAATAACAAACATTTTTTTCAAACTTTTTAATTTAAAAAATGTTTATAAAATATGAATTATTATATATATAATACTTAAATTTAAATTTTCTCTTCATTGTAATTTTTATTATTCTGATTTTATATTTTCTAGTTAAAAAGTGAACCAAATTTGTATAAAAGTACATAATAAGTCCATCAGAATGGACAAGCAATTTCGTTTTTATATAAATCTTGTTTAACTTTTAACTATAAAATATAAAATCAAAATAACATGTTTATGGATTTTAAATATTGGAATAAATTCCAGAATTATAATTATCTTTAAAATATATTTTGATATTTTTTTAAACTTTCTTTTATTATGTTTTGATTAATTTGAACTTATATTTGATACATTTTTATAAAATTTAATTTATATAGTTTAGAATTTTTTTTTGTTGAAATATATTAATAAAAGTTATTGCATACTAAATTTACATTTGGTATATAATAAGGAAATAATGTTTCTATTGCAACTGGAGATAAAATCATCTCCTAAATGTCAAAATCGTCATTTTGGGATTACACTAAATATTTTTATCTTCTATTTTGGGAGAAACACTTTTCTCATATAATAAATATAAGGAAAAAGTTCACCAACCCCCTCTAATTTATTCTTTCATCGTTTACATTCCTATGTTTTTTTTTTTAATCAATTACCCAAATGATTTTTTTCCATCCAAGTCCATCTTTAACACTGTTAGTAATTAAACTAACTTGTCCATTTTATCCTTAATTATTTTTTGAAGTTTTGTTTATCAAAAATTAAATATGACCCAAAAAATATAAATGGTGGCAAAGTCTACTTGATTATGACTAGAAAAACACTTTTCTCATGTAAGAAATATAAGGGAAAAGTTCATAAATCCCTGTATGGTTTATTATTTTATCACTTACATTCTTGTACTTTTTTCTTATCAATTATCCCTATATGATTTTTTCCATCCAAGTCCACTTTAATTTGTGTTTGGAGTGTGGTTTATCAAAAATTAAATGTGACCCAATAAAATAAAAATAATGGCAAAGTCTACTTGATTAGGACGAGAAATAATAGGCAATAGATGGGAGAACAATAGTTGTTGGATGGTGGAGCCTCGAAAAATTTAACATGAGGGAGTTTTTAGCTAGTTGCGACAAAATGAAGGAAATCACATTAACTATGAAAAAAAAGAAAGTCAAAGAGCATTGACCCAACATCAATATGCAAATTAAGATCTCTTTTATTCCCTTTCGTGATTTTTTTTAGGGATGGTTTGTGTATTTTGTGAAACCTTTGAAAGGGACAAGAATCACAAGATACATGATTTTTTTTTTCATTTCCTTATAATAAACCTAGACTTCGTTTATATACTGCTCGTAAAATAAGGATAAAATGAGTAAGCTGATTCAATTACTAAAAGTGTTAAATATAGACTTGAATAAAAAAAAAAGGTTTTATATTTATCATGTAACATGATATAATATCACTTTCCTACACACACATTAAAGAGGTGGGGTCCACATATTTTTCTTTCTCTTTCATCATTCCACTTTCTCTCTCCATTTTCTTGTGTGTGTTGGAAACAATACTTAAATCATGTAACATAACATTAATAAAACCCTAAAAAAAATCTAAAGGGGTAACTCCCTAAATATAATAATAAGAGCTTAACAACTAACAGGTAGGTCCGACTTAATAGTTGGTGTAATAAATTTCTATAAAGAAGTGATGGATTTAACATCCGCCAAATGCACTCATTTAATAATTAAAAAAATAAGAAAAAAGAAAAAATATTATGTGGACACTGGTGCGAAACTCAATGCCTTCACTAGAGGTGCTAAACGAACCAGGGTTTTTGACTCGACTCGTGAAGGCATGAGCTTACATGTCTAAAATTGGTTGTTGGCACCAAGTTTGAACTTGTATAAAAGCTCGTTTAATAAAAATATCAAGCTCCAATTCAAAAACTCGACCTTAGAGCCTCGTAGGCTGACCTAGTATATTTTTATTTTATTTTTATATTTTTTATAATACTTGTAATAGCCATGTCTTTCTCCTCAATCAATTTCATCTCATTTTATTGGTTAAACAGGTTTTGTGAATGAATTTGTTCTATATTATGCTGTTTGGATATATATTGAATTTATGGAATTACTAGTGTTGTTAATTGTATATTCTGTTTAGATAAATTTTTATTGTCTTATTTTTTTTAAACAGGCTAAATCAGACTTTTATTTTTTTATAAATAATTTATTTTTTTGTAAATAAATCAAGCCACATGTCAATAATTATATTTATAATAGATAATAGGTTTGGTTAGGCTGACATATTTAAACTCAAACTTAATATTTTAATATCAAAGCTCGACTCCTTAACACGATAGCCCCCATGCACGATTTGTTAATAAATAGAAAACCTATGCCGTATATTTTATCCTTTTACTATATCGAAATTCTTGTATAGACACGCTCATCTACTATCTATACTTCAATACACGAGGAATAACCTACCAACAATCCTAATCTATCTTCAAAGAAGATAAGAATAGAGATAAAACAACCAAGATGGGTTAGTTTAACTGATTTTCGCTTAAGTTAGGTATTGGATACTTTATCCAAAAAATAATTAAGATAACACAAGTTCCACCATATCAGTTTAACATAAAAATATTGCTTCTTCCTAAAATTTTCTTTGACTAAAAATATATCAACTATCAGAGTGAAAATTTGAGGAGTAAGATTATATTCACAATTTTTTTTTACGAACTTACAAACTACATTTTACTATAATGTAGTTTATAAGAGTTTGTAAATAAAAATTTATAAATATAACATTTTCCAAATTTGAGTTACTACACAAATAATTGAGGAAAAATTATTTTTTATATCTTTAAAACTGGATATGTCACTGAATATGTCATCAAGTTTATTTGTCCGTTTGTTTATGTCCACTTATATTACCAATCATAGCCGATTTGTAAAAAAGACAAGAAGTCAATTGTTTGTTTTCTTTTCATGCAATTTGTTTACATGAATCTATGTCATCATATCATTTTCAATCATTATTAATTTTCATATGTCATGTTTTTCATGTTAATATATTTGTATCTCTTTTTTGTAAGTATATTTATTTTGTTAATAGAGTATTAATTTGATTATTATGGAGTGGATCTTCTCATATGAGAATTTACATGATTTGAGAAATTTTTGTGTTTATCTTTCTCTTTATTAATTATAATTGGATCTCTCATTATTAATGATAATTGGATCTCACCTACTTAATGCATTTGAAGAGAGAGATAGACACAAAATAATTGGATCTTTGTCTTTATTAATGATAATTGGATCTCGCGATTTAATGCATGTGAAGGAATAGATAAAAACAAATACATGGACTAGTTGACACGACTTTATTCCAACTTAATTAATGATTTTAAGTTAGAGTTTTTGATATACAATTGTGTTAAAAAAACTTGATAGAGATAATTTTATTGTCCTAATCGATTAAAAGATTAATCGATAAATAGGTAGAGAAATTAAAAAAAAAAAACTTATAATCTGAACTTAAGTTAGAAAAAAGGAAAAACTAGTAGGTGGAGAAGAAGCAAAGTTTAGCAAGATGATACGGTACAGAATCTGAACTCAAAGGAAAGTACTAGTTAGTTCAATTGAAAAAGTTTCTTTGCAGTTAGTTGCAAGAGCCTAGGATAACCTTCACCCATTCCTATCCCTAATCTAAGTGGAAGAAATTTTATATTTTATCTAAATTATAGATAAATAGACAAATATATTAGTCATGGTTCTAAATTTCTAATTATGGAAAGAAAAATGAACAGAAGATTCCTCACTCAAATCTTGCATACATTTTGCTTAATGACAAAAAAGTCTGATCAAACATTTGACCCCCAATTCCTATCCAACATATTACTTTCTTGGACACACTTAAAGCCTCATTCTAGATCATGAAAAATAAAAACCAAACTAACCGGAAAAAAAAACAATGTATTTTATCAAACAAAACCCTAAACACTAAAATTATCTCCATAGGAGAAACATTAATCCCAACTTTCTATATTATGAAATTTAGCATATGACACAAGCATTGGGATTCTCTTCTACACTTCTAACATAGTAATTTTGACCATATTGTGGTGTTGTCATATGATAATAAAGCTCGAGAGGAACAAGTACATTTGTTGGGTCCTTCTCCTCATTTGCAGGTCCTACTGAAACTATTTCTGTGTGACAACACTTTCTTAGCTTGGACACTGCACGTACAGGATCAATGTCCCCAGATAAAATCAATTTCTTGTCTTTCGTATCCACAGAAACTGATTCAACCCCTGCAAAATTATTACAAATACAATTTCACTTAAAAAAACATTGAATCCTTGATGCTATGTGTTGAGATATATAGTCTCACATTGGTTGCATGGGTAACTAATGTGGAGTTTATAAGGCCTTGGGCACTCCCACCCTTTGAGGTAGCTTTTGGGGTGCTGTATCCCAAGGTTCTTTGACATGATATCAGAGCGTTCGAAATCTCACCTCCTCCCACTTTCTTTATAGTGGAATTTCCACATGTAGGTGGGCGTATGTTGTCCACCCTTCAAGCCCAGTGGGCTCTCTGATGTGAGGGGGCGTGTTGAGATATATAGTCCCACATTGGTTGTATGGGCAACTAATGTGGTCTTTATAAGGCCTTGGGCACTCCCACCCTTTAAGCTAACTTTTGGAGTGGTGTATCCCAAATTTCTTTACGGTATTTATATGGTATGGGATTTGTTTCTTGAAACCAAACTGACCTTATTAGTTAAAGAATTTTTTTTTACTTTTTTTTTGGATTTTGTGTTAGGTTGGTGGACTGCAATGTAATACTGGTTAGGAATTTAAGTGTAAATGGTGATTACATTTGTTAAGAATGGATTTAACTTGAAAATTGTGGTTGGTGTTTGGGTTTTAACTTGCATAAACCATAACAAAAATTGATTGAAATTCAATACCTGAAAGGCCAGATGCTGTCTTCATGGCTTTTTGCTTGATTCTATCGTCGTAGAAGTCCACCTTCAACACTACTTTCTGTTACAGAACAAATCAATTAAGAGCAGTTTAGACTTAAGACCCAACAATTACTTCAAAGTCTAAAATATGAAAGGAAATAGTCAAATACAAGTCCTTATTGAAATTTGAACACTGAAATGTTAAAAAAAAAATACAACAGCTTACCAAAAAAATAAAAATAAAAATAAAAATACAACAATATCAACTATGCATGGAAACAGAGTAAAATTAGGAGGAAACTCAAGAAATGGGTTTCACCACATGAGAGTCTAGTTCTGACCTTCATCATTATTATTGTTATTGTTGAATATTGAGAGGTAAGCAAGAATAGTTTGTAACATTTGCAAAGGAAGGCAAAGAGGTTTAAGCTGAGTTTGAATATCAGGTGATGGCTTTTCAACTACAAATGAAGTGGTGATGAAAAAAATGCTTCAGATTGAGCAAGATTTATAATGGTAGGGGGTGAGACACAGTCAAGTCAACCCAAGTCAAGTCATAAAGTGTCACAGTCTTCTTCAAAATTATAGTATAATTTGTTTGTTTTCACACGGCTGAAATCGTGTAAACTTTAATTTTTGCATTATTATCTCCGGAAGAGAAGTTCCTTCTTAGAAAGAGAATCAATGTAATAATTGAAGGCTTTTCTTCTTTTTTAAAGTTTAAAAGTTTAAAGAATCGTGTATTTGCTGAGAAAATAAGAGATTACAATAAGTTTGGTACATTAAATAATTGGTTTGACGTTTCAAGAGATAAAATTATCTCCTATACATATATAAAAGTATATGGAATCCATAGATTTATAGGTCTCACATATTTTCATGTGTGTAGTAGATAAAATTATCTCTATAACATGAGAGACATTAAACATATAAATAATTTAATAGTGCAAATTTTGATACATTCTAAGATAGGTTATAATATCTTGTCATATTACAATTTTTTTAAGGATTTATTGTTTATCATATTATAGAAAGGGTTTTATAAGAGTTATGTTGTAGGAAAAGTGATTGTGTTATGTTATAGAGATTCGTTTTGCATGCCAGAGTTTTTTTTTTTGCTGCGAGCCCCACAAATCAACGGTTAGGATATAAAAGGATATAAACTTATATCCTTTAAAATGACAAATGTTATTCCCTTTTATATATGTATAAGCATAAGAACCATTAGATTTTTTTTTTAAATTGTGTTTTGGACGTCAAACAGTTAATAACATTAAAAAAATAGGGAAATGCATTTGTCATGTTACATGACAAGTGAATAGTAGTTATGTTAAGAAAAGGACAAATTATATAATATTAAAAAAATGAGATGGCACATTATTCAATGAATTTTACTTGTCTTTTTCTTAACATGATCACTATTCATTTGTCATGTGACATGACAAATGTATTTCCCAAAAAAATATTATCTAACTCAGTCATTTGTGTTATACTATTTTGTAATTGCAACGTCTCTTCACATGTGAAATGAATTTTCTCATATCTCTTTTTAGCATCATCAAATTATGTGAAAAATTTCACTCATTTATTGATAGGTCAATGGCTAACAATTAAACTCTATTTCCTCTTCTCCGTTTTACTAGTTTTGTCATTGAAATTATTATTATTGAGATATTAATGAATGATTAAAATTCTTTACATGATGTAATCTATGTTAGAAAAAGACACGAGAAAGCTGTATCTAATAAAATATGAAACAATTTTCAGCACTGCTATATCTGTTATGGACCATGCCCATATTTTAGAAAGTCCAAAAAAAACTAACGATTAAGAGGAAAATTAAGGAAAGATTCTTTAATTATACTAATCCTAATACGGTAATAATGAATCAAGAATTAGACCCCAATAATCCTAAGAATTCCCAAAATTCACTCCTACTAGTAGATGTGGCAAAACGGATTGACCCGCCCCGCCACCAACCCACCAAAAGTGGATTGGTCCGCCCCGCCCCGCCACTTGAATTTGGGTTGAAAACCCCAACCCACCCCGTTTTATGGTGGGTTGGTCGGTCAACCCGTTTAAAAAATAAAAAATAATTAAAAATAAAAAATAGTTAAAAATAAAAAATAAATAACATTTTATAAATATTATAATATTAATTATTTTTATATCACATTCCCCTTAGTTTTTTTCCAATCTTAAGTTTAAAGGTATGCTAATATTTAGTTAGATATTCTTTACAAACTTATTTTTATCTCCATACATAAATTATTTTTGTCATAAATAAAGTTTTCTTCTATATTTTTTCTAGAGAGTACTTAGATTATAAAAAATTAGATATCACAAAAGTTTAAAAACAAATAAAAAACTACATAATAGTAAAAAAAAAAAAAAATTGACCCTGCGGGCTATCCCGCCCCGACATGCCGCCAATCCGTTTTGACCCACAACCCAACGGGGCGGGTTGGTGGGTTGAAATATGTAACCCAACCCGTCCCGTTTTGGCGGGTTGACCTTTCGGGTTCAACCCATATTGCCACCTCTACCTGCTAGGTAACCCATTTATAAATAAAGGGTTAAACCAATAATGTACACACATTCTAAACACTCTCTCACTATTCATGAAAACCTAGAATTCTTAAAATTTCATGGAAATAAGAAAAGATAGGCAATTCCTTATCACAATGAACTCACAAAAGGAGGGGAAAGCTCACTTCAAGTTCCCGTGGACTCAAACTCCCTCAAATTCCAAGTTTTCCCAAGAAACCCGAAATCTTTGGAGGAGGAGATCTATGTCCATAGTGAACAATGTGTTCTTCTCGAAATTTCTCACAAGTTTGGCTTTGGAATCTTCTAATTTGGTGGTCTATAGCTCAAGATACGAAATTATAAAGTTTTCTCCCTATTCTTCAATGGATGTTGACGATTTGATGGAGAAGAAAAATGATCGGGTCTGATTTTTGAGTCTCTTTCTTACTCATTTTTACTCACTAAAGTCATTTAAGTGGGCATCATATTTTCGCTAACCCAAAATACCTTTATTTTCTTACTCATTTCTAGCCATGACTCAATTTTTTACTCAAAAGTGTGTATGTTAACTCAACCCATAAATTTACTAAACTCATGAGATATTTTCTCTTTATCTCATTTAAAATTTCTAGTAACTGTAAAATTAATATGTTTTACCGAAAATTACTAAAAATATTTCTTTTATCTAAAAAATGATTTCATCTTATTAATCAGATTTCTTAGCTAATTAATTTCTCTTAAGCATGGAAAAATACTATTTTCTCAATTTATTAGCGTGGGTAATTATATCAGTGATTTAAAGGGAACCAATTTAATGTTAGGAGAAGAGATAGATGTGTTTGATTTTATCCATTTCCACTGTATGGATTTTTGCTAAAGTCTTTCAATCTTGTCACAAACTAAATAACTAATACTAAGATAATGTGATTCTGCACAATGTAGTTAGGAATAATTGATCTAGCAAGAGTAACTTTCCCAGATAAATAAGACAACATGGATTCACCTTGCCTGATGCCACGACCCAAGTGAATACAGACATTTGCGCTCCATTCCAAAAGCACCCAGAATGATAAGGACTTTACACACTGCATAACTAAATGAGTCAAAGGATCAGGCAATCCTACCTTTTCGAGAACCAACTTAATAAAGTTCCAACTTAAACTATCATAGGCCTTCTTCAAGTCAAATTTTACTGCCATTAATCCTCTCTTACCCCTCTTCTTTTCCATTGGATGAATCATTTCTTGAGCAATTATAATGTTGTCCTTAACGTGTCGCTTGACAACAAAACTAACTTGGAAGGGAGATATCAATTGCTCAGATAAATTTTTCAGGTGATGGACAATACATTTTCTAATAGTTTTGTACAAAACATTACAAAGAGAAATAGGGTGGAATTGGGATACATGCTTTGGTTTCTCTCATTTAGGGATAATCACAAACAATGTATGATTAATTTGCCTAATATCCTACGGCGGATGAGTAAACGTCGGAAAGACATCCTCACCTGCCACTTGAAAGGGGTGGATGCTCAACATAGCCTTCTCAACCTGCGCAGCTGTGAATCTGGGTAGAAACCTTTCCATCTCGTACTGGTGAATGGAAGGCCATGAATTTCGTGCAATGTACCGGGGTTTTGAAACTAAGTCCTCAGTGAACAACTACATATAGAATGCATTCTCTATTGCTTTGAGTACATCTTCGTCCTTCTCCCAATGGCCTTCATTGTTCTTCAACTCCAAAACTCAATTATGAAGATGACATGAAATAGTATTATTATGATAGTGCCAAGTATTACAGTAGCTAGTCAAGCTTATAACAGGAATATCCTTTAAGATTCTCAAGTATCTACTTCGGTTCCTTTGAATTTTCTAAAAAACTATCTTGCCCCGGAGATGCTGGTGTATATACAGGGTGTATTGGATATTTTGTTATATATTTTTTCAAAAATATATAGTTATAATATTATTATTTTTTAATTATGTATTTCTGAAAATAAATAATTAAAAATAAATTGCAGAAATAAACAGTACATGATTCTTATATATATATATATATATATATATATATATATATATATATATATATATATATATATATATGAGAAAAATATTTCTCAAGCAGCTTGAGATAAGTTTATCTCCAGCTAACTCCAAAACTACGTCATTTTGATTAATGAAGGGTGTTTATGTAATTTTAGGTGAATTAATGAAGTGTGTTTTTGTAATTTTATTTACTTTTATATCATATACATTTTACTGAAACACCCTTCGTTAATTCACCTAAAATTACATAAACACCCTTTATTAATCAAAACGACGTAGTTTTGGGGTTAGTTGGAGATAAACTTATCTCAAGCTGCTTGAGAAATGTTTACCCCTATATATATATATATATATGTATATATATATATATATATATAACAAAATTATCTAAAATCATAAAAGAATAAACAAAATTTAAAAAGTTTAGATGAGCGCACACACATATGCTTGTACTATTTTATTATTATATTGGAAGGAAAGCATGCAAGGAAATGCAGTGAAGATATGATTGTAATTATTTGGCAAAGCAAAGGACAAAGGTTATAAAGCCTAGTATGATGTGGAAGACTAGGAGCTAGGAGGGAAGGCCAATGTGTACAACAAGAATGACTCAGCAAGCAAAGAAAATGTGTTATTTTGTTCTGTGATTGTTAGTTGGTTGGTTTTACTTCTTTCCGTTAAAATTGTGTGTTTTGTTGCAGCTTCATCTTTTAAATTAAGAACCACCTAGATTATTCGGTACAACTCTGGGTATCATATTATTATTATCTAACATGATAATAATGTTATGAATGTGTGTTGTTAACTTTGTGAGTTATAATTATTTTATATATACTATTAATAACGGTTAATATTAAAAATAATAAGCATTGTAACGACCCAAAATTTAAATAATTAAAACAATGGAGTCGCCACCAATTTTATTTGAGTGAAAAAATTGGAAAACCTTTTATTGCAAACTGGTCTTAAAATTATAGATCAAATGTTCAGGAGTCTAATTATGCGCAGAGAAGGGTGAAAACTAAATCCCACTGCACCCCTGACACATCCATTTTAAAACGGCTACATTAAATTAATTGTGCGAATTGTTAATAGCTTTTAAAAATATTTGTTTTATCCATTAAAAAAATAATTATAATTATTTAAGAAATGAGAAGGCTAAATTATTAAAATTTTATTTTAGCTTGGCGAAAATGGTTCCGCTTCGATGTATCCTCCAGTGCAGTGAAGAATTCAAAGCTACGTCGTTATGTAGAAAATGTTTGTGTGTTAATTGATTTTACTTTTGAAAGTAATTTTAAAGAAAGTTATTGGAAAGTTTAGGCTTTGATGATTTATATTTATTTCAATAATTTTTATTTTTATTATTGTATATTATGCAGGAAATTTTGAACTACCAAGCTGTCACGGCTAAAATGATTCAAAAGTTATGGGATTAACAAGCTGTCTCAGCTCAGCTAATTCTTCTAAAAATAGGTTTGACGTTATTATTTTTTATTATAAATTTTGAATCACCAAGCCGTCACGGCTAAAATAATTCAAAAGATTATGGGATTAACAAGCTGTCTCAACTCAGCTAATCCTTTTTTAAAAAAAATAGATTTTACGTTATTATTTTTTTGTTATAAATTTATGATATTTTTGAATCGCCAAACCGTCACGACTAAAACGATTCAAAAGATTACGGGATTAACAAACCGTCACGATTAAATTATCCGTTGAGGATCGATGACTATATATCAATGTCGAAAATCATTCGATGGATTTAAAATAAAGTTATATTGATTTATTTTCCATATTTTTATTTTTTATATTTTGTAATGTTGCATATTATACATGTTGTAACGTAAACAAAAACCACTAAAAGTCAACTATCACCCTTGCTTTTTTAGATTTTTAGGAGGGAGGATATTTTGAGTGTTTGACTATCAACAAAAACGATGTTTCACCACGGCAATTTAGTAATGGATTAAGTACGTTGCAATTTGTAGGTGTAAGTTACATTAAGTTGCATCCCGTTTACTGGCTTCTCACACGGTCACTCCTTTGGCTAATTTTTAATTTTGCCAAATAGAAATATTAGATTCTTGTAATTATTTTTTATGCTTTGTTTAAAATTTAGTTTTTTTAAAGTTTATATCATTGTAAGTTTTAAAACTAATTATAAACATTTGGTAATATTTATATAATTTTATAATTATAAAGATAAAAACAAGATGATAAATTTAGATTCCAAGTAGAAAAAACCTCAAGATGGGATTTAAATCTTCAGAAATGTCTAAAACCCTAGAAGTTTCTCATTCATTGCCACCGATTTCCCAAATACGTTTCGTCACTTATCGCTCCATCTATTTGAGAATCTTCCTAAATCCACTTCGTCACAATCACACTCCATTCTTCTAATCTGAGTTGAAGTTCGTTAAAAATTTGCTCTCTCTTTCCTTATAGCTCACATTTTTGTCATTTAGATTCTTCTAATATGAGTTGAGGTTCGTTAAAAGTTTGTTCTCTCTTTTTTTCCCTATTGCTCACATTAATGCATTTCATGATCAAATCTGAGCTAGGTTTAAATTTTCGCACCTCTCTCTTCTCTCTTCTACGTTTTCCTCCGTCACCTGGTAAACTTCTGTGTTTATTTTGTTTCCGAAACATTATTTTCTGTTATTCAATGAATTTCGTTGGTATTTAGTTTTAACTCCTTATATTTAGTTAATTCATTTAGTCTCTATTTTTTTATTTATATATTCCTAATTTTGTCTTATCTTCTGATCTGAGAATAGATTTGCCTATTTCTGGATTTTTCGGTAGTTTTATCTGCAATGTTGGAAACCAATTGAGCAGCGTTGGGGAAGGGGAGAACTCTGATACAAAGGAATTGCAACTACAAGGTATTTCATGTCTTTAGTTAAACAATTAATTAATATCTTGGATTGGTACAGTGAGTGTTTTCATTTGAAAAAGGCCAATATGTGTTTTTATTCATGTGCTCTTTGAGGAAGATACGGAAGTCTTGTGAAGCTAAAATTTGTTCGATGACATGAGAATATAATATATCTCCTGTCACTTGTCTCAAATATGATCTGAAATACTAGTTAGGATGAGAAATAATATGCAGCTTATGCACAATTAGGATATGAACAGTTAAAAAGGCAAATTTACTTTTCCTTGTAAAGAAGTTAAAAAGAGCTTGTCACAGATTGAAGTTTCTAGTGTGTTGAACAGTTAATCATCTAAATGCACCCCGGATCAGTAGAACCCGTTAGTATCTTTAAGAGCAAGTTTTTTTTAAAACCAATATGCAACATTCAGGAGTACCAGGAATCAATATCAACTTGACTTATTGTACATGCTGATATGTTGTTTTTGAAATTTTAGAGTTCAAATGCAGTACTCAACTACTTGCTTAAACTTTTCTAAGTGAAGGAAATTTTCTTTGAGTAGCTCCAATTACAATGCCCATTTTTCACAGAATTTGTCATTAACTAATCCTCTGTACTAGCGTTTTGATCCCACCTAAAAGCAATTTTCTTGATTGACTTGGAAGCTCAGTAATCAGTTTACAGGGTCCATGAGTTATCTTGGATCCTAATTATATCCTAATGATCCAATAACATTTGTCCAGGTAAACCAGCACGTTGATCCACCGAGACAAGGACTTAGATAGTATTTAATTGTGCACCAATGTATAATGAAATTGACTAAAAGTATCATGCATTCACATAGAAGACAGATTATTATCTAAATTAGTTTATATCTTGTTAAAAAGCTTAGGAGGTCTATATTAACATATCCGAACCTTGGAATTTTGAGAAATAAATTTACTCACAGTTTTAAAAATAAGCAATGTTGCCATAGGGTGTTTGTTGTTAAAATTTAATGGGTCTTTTTTCCTTCTTCTTTTTGGTGAAAGGGTTTTATTTCCTTTAGTTATTCCTTGACCTTGCAAATACGTTGGGCTTAGTGACTTGCTAACTTGTGAAATGTGAATTCATAAGAACGTGTATGAATTTAAGGCAAATGCCCTCATTATTGGGGGTACTCTTATGTTCGTTGTTACTTGAGCCAATGAACACAACAATAACCAATCCATAATGAGTTAGAATGGGAGGATTTTGAATCTTGACATTCTATATGACTGGGTTGGATAATTGTCATTAAGTTCGGACTATAAATTGTTAAATTGATTGGGAAAATTATGAATATTCATTGTGAAGGGATTTCTGTTTTGCACTTTTTGGAGCTTAGAAATATTGTGATTAGTATTTTGATGGTAAAATTTTATTTGCATCAAGTAGAACCTATCTACCAATGTAACAATTTCGTAGGACTTAAATAAATAGTCTTTTTCATAATCTCTGTTTATAAATGAGTATTCAACCTCCTTTGGTATTTGCCCCATTGTTTATCAACTTTATAATATCTCTAGTGTGGGTTGAACTAAAATGTATAGTTCAAATATATCCTAACTTGCAACTTTGAAATTGGTATACTATGGGGTAATGGTGATTAGATCTCTTGTTTACTAAGTCTAATTCCAATTTATAGCAACTTTGGTACTTTGATAATCCCTCTTTAGCAGAGCATATCACTTATATACTATATATGAAGGACAAAAGGATTTGCCACTCTCTGTGAAGATTGCTATGGAGAAGGCAAAAAAATACAAGCAGAATAAAGGGGTTGCAGTTAGTGAAACGACTCAAGGTAACAGTTATTGGATATAAAACAATTGACTTTAGTTTATTAAATGTGATATTAGTGCCCCTAACATTATCTAAAGTTCGATTCTTGCCACTTGCTACTTCCATTATATTAAATAAAAAAGTTGAAAACTAAACACAAAAGAGTCTTGTCTGAGGAGGTGTTAGTTGATATCTTTGATTTCACTTGAATGTCTAAGCTGATTACAAATTTGAACTTGCATTTATGTTTGTTTAGTAATATATAATGAAAAAGGTATGTGTTTTTTAATACGCAATTCGTGCTAAAATGGGTATCTGAATTCATTTTTGGGTACCGGGAGGATAAGAGGACTTCAGAAAAAGATAGTGTTGGTAAGAAGGGAGAATTATCGGTTTCAAAGATTGATTTTGTGGGGCTTGAATTTGCGGATAAGAATAATAGGGGATTGCCTTGGACTTGTTCCTATTTAGACTCTTTTCTGATGGTGACTTACCTGAGGTGGAGCTTATTGTTGGAGACACAAGCATGTTTGATGCTGCAACAGCTCCGAAACCTGAATAGATAAGGAATATGAGTCAGAATTTTACAAGCCTAAAGTTTCTACATGGGGTGTATCTCCAGACCTAGCAATATTTCAAAAACAGTATTGTATTTTGCTATTCCAAATAAACCAACTTAGTCTACTTGTTCATGATTTTTCTTCTTTTTCTCATTTACCCCTGTTTTTTACTTTTTAGCATGTCAGTTTGGTGGTGGAAGAGTTATACGTCCTGGAGAGGTT
>JAVKPL010010170.1:0-41382 GCA_032173675.1 Gastrolobium villosum | reverse complement strand
TTTATGTAGTTGCTCGACTTAGTACGTATTGCTATGCATCATGACGTGACATGATACATGCACATGACGCGTGTCTTAGCGAAGTTGAATTCGTGTTTGAGAATTTCATCGGAATGGAACAATTTCCTTTCCTTTCTACAGCTACATAATTAAGTTTCGCATTAATTATTCTTTCACGTTAACCAAACAATTTTAATTATATAAAATGACTTCAGGTGGATCAAGTTTTACAAAATATCATAATGATTAAGCATAAATAATATGGGGTTTACCTTTGTCATTTAACATTATTACAAGAAATTTTCTACTCACAATATTTTGTGGAATAAAAATAATGTCATGCAAAATGAATTTCTATAATATAACGTAATCACATTTCGTATCAGATAACTCTTATAAAATCCAAATGATAATGATCGAAAAAAACAGAAACACCTTTGGAAAATGCGAAAGGACAAGAAAAGAAAAACGATAACTAATAAAAGTAAAAATAGTAATACAGAAGAAACGCGTCAATAATAAACAGTACCAACCTGGAAGATTCATAAATATCTTGTTTTCCCCATAATTCTCAAACTTACATGACTTCATTATAAATGTTAATTTCAATTGCCACCTTTACCTCCAACAAAAACACCAAACCAAACAAAACCCAACAAAATCTCTCAAATATCGTACTCTGTTTCTATTTCCTCTGTCGCTCAATAACCATGGAATACAGGACCTTAGAACTCAACATCATATCCGCGAAAGACCTCAAAGATGTTAATCTTTTCTCCAAGATGGACGTATACGCCGTCGTTTATCTCTCCGGCGACACGCTCCACCATCAGAGTGCCACCACCCATGTTCACAAAGACGGCGGAACCAGCCCCACGTGGAACTTCACCGTTAAATTCTCCGTTAACGAATCGCTGGTGCATCAGAACCAGTTGTCCCTCGAGGTCAAGCTCATGTCAGACCGCACCCTCGCCGGCGACACCGTCATCGGAACGGTCCACGTCCCTCTCAAGGAACTCCTCGACAATCCCGGCGACGGCAAGTCCCTCCGGCAAGTCAGTTACCAGGTGAGGAAACCCTCCGGGAAGACCCAGGGCTCGTTTAATTTCTCCTACAAGTTCGGTGAACAAGTTGCCGCTCCGGCGACGAAATCGGCGGCGAAGAAGCAGGAGCCGGTGATGGCTTATCCTCCGTCGGGGGCGGCGGCGGCGGCGGGGTCTAGCTCTGTGCCGTATGGTGCGCCGTATCCTCCGCAGCCGCCACAATACGCTGCTGGACATGGCTACCCGCCGCAACCGCAGGCGTATGGTGGTTATCCGCAGGCACAACCGGGTTATGGTTATGGGTACCCGCAACAATCGGGTTATGGTTATCCGCAACAATCGGGTTATGGTTATCAGCAACAACCGGGTTATGGGTATCCGCAACAACCGGGTCACGGGTATCCAGCGGGTCAGAAACCTAAGAAGAACAAGTTTGGAATGGGGTTGGGAGCAGGGTTGCTTGGAGGTGCATTGGGTGGAATGTTGATTGGGGACATGGTATCTGATGCTGCTTCTTATGATGCTGGTTATGATGCTGGCTTTGATGATGCTGGATTTGATTTTTAATTTTTCTACATGAATTATCTTGTTTTTCGGATGTCACTTTTTTTTTTTTTTTTTTTTTTGGGCTGTGTAATGAATTAATGATGTTCTAAGAGGTTGCTTTTAGGTTTTGTTGAAGTTAACCTGACTGTAAATTTATCTGATATGATATATAACATGCATCCGTGTGACATGTTTTCATGCTCTCTCTGTGATTTCTTTCTTAAGTTAAAAGTTAGAACTTAGAACCTCTCCTATTCCACTCCCAAATGTTTCACTTTCATGGGAGCAACATATTACCTAGTGCATTTTACGTTATGATGACGATGAAGCCGCATGGCAAAAAATTTCTTTTGTCCATTTTTCTTTTAGATTAAAAAAAAAGATTTAATATTTCTTTAGTAATGGGAGATAATTTATTTATTTTTTTGAAAATATTTTATCGATTCCTCGTATCGTGGCTAGTCTGATTTGAAGTGGATTTAGGACTAATGATTTAAATTTCTTTCTCAAAAATGATAATGTAGAAGATTAAACACATGGTCAGCTACTATCATTTGATGAAATAATTTATCTCTAAAGAGTCAAAATGATCTTTTTCGGTTTGAGAAAAAACTTTTTTAATTCTAATTTATTTTGAGGTTATATTAATTTTTTTCATGAAAAACATTAAACACTTTAAAAAATTGATGATTGTTTAGTTGAACTAAGATAGAGAAAATGCCGAGCAGAGCTCTATCATTTCATATGATTAACATGTTGGAGATAAAAATAAAAAATTGAGTTTTCTTTTATTCAGCTTTTGACAAGTTTTTCGTGTCGCATTGTAAATAAGTAAGTTATTCTTTATTGTAAAAGCCAGTGCTGAATAATCACCATAAGATTTGAATTCCTACAATGAAGATGCTATAATTAAATCTATAATTAATGTGCAATAAAAAAATAAGAAACAAACTTATAGGATATATGAAAGAGATATCAATAAGTAATAAATTCGAGACCAGTAGGTGTTGTCTCTTAAGACAATTTATTCCCTCTGGTGGTCGAAAGTTGACGAACAATTATCTCTCATGATAGAACAAAAATTGCGTCTCAAGAATGATGACACTATCAATCAAGAGCCCCAACAAATACAACTGAGTGTTTGAGGAATCACACTACAGTAATGGAATGCAAATCCAAGAAGAAGAAAAACTTAACTAAAACTATCAATCAAGAGCCCCAACAAACACAACTAAATGTTTGAGGAATCACACTAGAGTAATGGAATGCAAATGCAAGAAAATGTAAGGTCACGATTAAAAAGACACATTTTCGTCAACGAAAAACACATATGTCCGACACGAAAAGATACATATGTTGACACGAAAAGGCACATCAGTTCGACATTAAAAGACACATATGTTCCATATGAAAATTACACTATTTTTAGATCAAACTTCTTATTTATAACCCATGGAATTTAAATTCAACATTTGTGTCTTATCATATCACGTCAGCCCACATAATAAGAAACACATTTTTTTGTTCACAAATTATTCGTGTTATGTTGTGTAGTGTCAACATGCATAATAAACAATACATTTTGAGGTTGTGTGTTATTTGTATTGTCTCGTGTCAATTCGTAAATAAGTAAGTTGTGTTCGTGTTGAAGATCTTAACACAATTTTAAATTTGTATTATGTTGATATTGACTATATGATATGCGTGGGCCGATAAATCAAAGGGATCAAGAGCAACAAAATCCAGCCCAAGTGGATGAGTGACTTTTGTGTTATAAGCAGTAAACGCGAGAGCTGTAAGGGAAAAGTTTACATATTTGTTTGGGTGGTTATGTTAGTATGCCTTCGTGTATTGCTTTTGCATATTGCTTTCTGTTATCAGGATTTGTTATTAGATTCCTTTGGGTGTTGTTGTATGCGTTTTTATTTTTCTTTCTGTTACTGATAGGAGCCTTGGTTGTATAAAAGGTTCTGATCTCGCTGTTAATAAAAGAGGAAATATTTGAACCTTTGTTTGGTTTTGGAGGTACTCTCCCTCGAAGAGAGGTATTTTTCATGTTTTTGTTTCTATTCATTTTTAACAATTGGCGCTTTCATTAAGTCATTTTCACCATGTTTTCATCTTGATCTCACACTCCATGACACCTATCTCCATCAATGACGCTCACCAACAATCAGTTTACTCTATTTTCGCGAAGATGAAATCAGGTTTGGCAGTCGTGACCACCAAATGTGAGAACGTGACGTGCCTACTTCAGCAATTAATTCATAAACTGCATGATGCAAAAGTGGCTATCAAAATTTAAAAGGCTCTTCGCAAGTTTTCCTTGAAGCTAACTATTCGTCAATCTGAGACAATATACCAGAAAGAGGTGCCTTAGACAGAGGTGGAACAACCGATTGATGAACTGTTGAACAATCGAGAGATTTTTCATGAATTTGCAGATGCATCTCCTTTGAATCAAGTTGTTTGTGTTGATGTCGGTGCAGATCCAGAGATCGAAGCCAAATCGCTCTATGCGGCAGCGCTATCTTCATTGACCTCTCCAGTCATTGAGAATGCTATCACTCTTTGCCAGAAGCCCACATCTGGATGAGCTATCCCTCTACCAAAATCAATGACGTTCTATAAATAAGGTGAATGATCCATTGTAGTACATTTTCCATTTGCTCTTGTCTTTTGGGTGGGGTTTGACACTGATTCCACTAGCCTTCCATGGCTTGATGCTGATCCTCCGGGATTCAATATTCCTCACTTGCATGCACTGGCTCAACCCCAAGTACTGTTGATTATATGTACGTTTTTGAATTTTGTGTGCAAGATGTTCGATGTAAGGCATGAACAAGGTGTGGTCCCTTTGAAAATGGGGACACACTTACTTCGGATTACTTGGATTTACTTGCCAGACTCTATGAATCACATAGTGCGGCACGTCTATCTTAAAATTTTCCTTTTCTTGGGCATTCCATTTTCTCTCTGCTATTTTAGGAGTGGCAACAAATTTTCAGCTCTTCCTTCTTGGCGATTTTTTCGTAAGGACTGTCATGTTTCTTTTGCATTACCAACCAATCGGTTATGGGCAAAGCAATTACTTGAGGAAAATATTATGAGTGTTGTTTATCTGATGTATTCAAATGGACTCCTATACTATGATAGTTGTTGCAGTTATTTTGGGAAACCTCATAAACTGGGTTACTTTCTCTATACAGTGACCCCTGGTACAGCTAGAGATTGGGCATCAACTTTACATGCAATTAGGTGGGTTCTAAATGCTCACTTGGCAGTTGTGAAATCCTTCGGTGGCATTGGTTCCATAAACTTAGTAATTATTTTAGATATCTTCTCCCAGACATATAATGATTTTTTTTGTTCTGGTAGTGATAACATATGGATAGCTCTTGATTCTCTTTACAAGGGGATCTTCAATGGCGTTTGTACCTTGAGCAAGTTGGCAATTTCTACAGATGCATACAAGTTGTATCGTCATACCAGTGTTCAGTCGCTGCTCATTTTAATAAAGTCCCTGACCTTGAAGTTTTTCCACTATGCATTATTGGTTGCCACTGATAAACATTTTAACATGAGGGGGAATTACTCATACCATTTGCTAGAGGAATTGGAAGAGGGGACTACTAGTGAAATAAACTTTGTGTTAGTTCCAATGCTTCGAGAAATTACTTTAGAGAGGCTAATCATCATTTTCCTTGCCATCTCACCATCTGCACCAGCTTTAATTGAGGACTTCAATTCTACACTTTTATCATTTCAAATAGATAATAACTTAAGGAAACAATTAGCGAATGAGCATTTTGGCGGATTTGATTTCACAATGATTTTTTTATTCTTGCTAAATGTTGGAAGTTCATCTACCGAGCATAGACAATTTTTTTCAAAAAAAGAATTATATATGTAGAGCTATATTAACAGGATCAAAAACTTCAATAGTTGGATCATATGGAGTCAGAATGATGAAGCTTCTATTTTTGTGAGTCTATCAATTGATCTTGTTTTTATCTGTAATAGCCCGTTATACACCGGTATTGTTAACATTAATTATGATATTAAGCGCAGTTACAATCACAGCAATTCATTTCTAAAAATGCGAATAAACTTTTTCCGATTATTACGCGAGCAGTTGAAAACATAAAAAGCGTAATAATTAAAAGTTGTGACCGTAAGTGTAACTTTTGCGAAATACTTGTTTATACTATATTCATAGTTTACTTTAGTTATAATAAGACACTAAGGGGTTCCCATAAACCCACTTAGCCAATTTCGCACTTTTGTGTTTTCTACACATCCGAACAGGGTTCGGTCTATAAATTACTGCGGATGCATAGTAAACATTCAGTCCCTCATACTTGCTATATTTTTTTATTACTTAATTACCTTTCCAGGAAGCTATCACATGCTTGGTTCCGAGCTCGTTTGCTCCGGTTATCGTCGTTTGAAGTTGGACAAGCAAAATTGTCAACCAACCCCGAAACAGCTCCAAACGTCCTACACTCCTTGAATCTCTGCACTTAAACCATTCATCCATTTGTTCTCAAATTTTTATACCATAAATTAGACACCTCAATCTTCAATTTGATATATCATACACTTAATTTGACTAAGAAACAAAGCGAGAATAAATTTCCCGAAACGACCCAAAACTGCTCCCAAGTACAGGGTCAAAACAGGGAAGCAACTTCCCTGGCCTGTACAGGGCAGCGTACCTCTCCAAGAATTCCAAGATTTTGATACAATGTAGGGGACATCACAAGCTTCAAAATGGCGTATGGCACGTCCCTATCGGACCTCTATGGAGGGAGATATGCTCTCCCGAAGTTCACCTAAAATCTGCCAATTCTACAGAAAATTTGCTAGAGTTTCCTTTGTTTTTGCAAAAATCCCCAATTTGCACTAGTAGTTATGTGACCTCAAATGTACCTAATACTCATTATAAATCATTGGGTGACACACACAAGGACCAGCAATGCCTTGGGGATCTTACAACCCAACACAGTTCATTTTATTACAATATAACTTACTTTAAATCCTTAAATGATTTCAATCACCAACTTCAATTTCATGCAAATTTTCATCATACAAATAATCATAAACTTAAAATAGGCCTAAAGTCCTACCATCATAATACATCATGCATCCTTTGTATAATTACAACATTTAACTTGCATGTTACAACTTACAACTTCAAACTTTAAATTAAACTTACAAACTCATATTTTAATTTACAACTTTAACATGAACTTAAAAATATAAACTACTATGATGATGCTCCATGACTCATCCTATGGGCCTCTTGCCCGCCACTCCTGTGTCACTGCTACCTCCTGAAATAAAGTCCCCGAGACGGGGTGAGATATACAAATATATCTCAGTAACCCAGAGGTTCTGGAGAAAACTCCGCCCAATGGTTCACTTCGATGCATATAAATACTGTAAAGCAACATTACTTTAAAACGGGATAAAGCAAGAGATTTAGAGAAAAGGGAAATATAATAATACAAACTACGACGAAGCGGGCTGGTAGCTACCATACCACACAACGTCCTCGGCATATAAGCCTACGAGTATCAATCCAATGTGTGTTCCTAGAACTACAACCAAGGTACCCCTCCCATCCGCATACACCCAAGACTTCCTAGAGTGCTCCTATCCGAATTACACACCACGACCTTGGGTCAACTGGAACTCCCTCTCGGAGACCTATCCAGTGGAAGTCCGTAACTTGCCCGAAGGCTAACTATCTACTGGCCAGAGATCTGGTACATAAGTACCCTCATAAATGCACATGCATGCTTATGCTATTCTACACTACTCATACACACTTCCTACCATCACCCTCAACGGCTGTTGTGGAACACAAAAGGGGAACAAGCCCCAGAACCAAAAGGTTACCTTATATATTATTCCACTTAGCTCCGCAGCAGCTTATTCTTCAACTTGGTACACAACAGAATGCCTACACAGAGGACATTTCCAATCACTTAAAACTCAAACAATAGATGATAATTTACAATTAAACATGCATTGATCCAATTTCTTACCTCAATCCACTTGGTCCAGGACCAAGGGCAATTCACTGTTCGGGGTTCAAGTTGACGTACGACAAACTACACAATCATGTACCTTCATCAGTACACGTCCATTCTATCCAAACGCGGAAAACGTCAAAATCACTCCCTTTCCTCCCTTTGAGTTTCGGCCATATTAGTGTTATTTAGGGATTTATTTTTCTAAATTTTCTTTCTCATTTTATTACACTTCAATAGGTTGCCAAAAGGCTAATTCAATCGTCGTTTCTCTGTTTTACGTCTTTTACGCATCGTTTACTAAATCTTTCACTCTAGGCTCTTTTATGCCAAATGACACCGCTCATTATTTTTCATTGGTTCTTCCACTTTACAATTACAACACAACCCATCTAATTACCATGTAAAGCATGAAACATCATCCAAGCAATTTACACAACATCATTTCACCACTTTTTGCCTAAAGGTCGATTTGCACACTAATTCACATCCAAGGAATTTCCATCAATTTTAACCACTTCACACCTCATATCATCCTATTATATCATAATACAATCATACAACAACTCACCAATACACTCCCAACACATTTTCAAAATTCAAAGTCTTGACACCCAAAATTTTCACTAAGTTAAAAATCAACATTTTTCCTCAATAATTTTTATTGCATTTCTAGCTTTAATGCATCATTCTAAGACATTATCATCTAATACACATTTTCCATTTGAACTCTCTAACATCACCAATCAAAAGATCCCCCTTTAGGGTTCATGAAAATAAACTACAATCAAGCCATAAAAATGGGGTGGAAATATACTCACAACCAAGGTTAGATGCTACCCCAAGACTCCTCCAAGCAATGGAAGCTCAAATGACTCCATGAACCTCCATTTTTCCCAAATTTTCGCAGCTGGTTTTGGCTTGTATCTCCCCAAATACGCGGTTTCAAGGCTCAATAGTGGTACCAATGTGTTTAGAAGGTGTTTTCCATCACGATTCAAGACAAAAATCGTTGGATTTGGTGGAGAAATGGCCAAGTCATGATCAAATGAAAAATTGCACACAAATGGGGGGAGGAGGGGCTGTTTCACGGTTTTGGGAGAGAAGAAAGGAAAGGAAAGTGATGGTGAATAGTGAGGGTGAGGTGGATTAAGTGGAGTTTAAGTGGGTGGGTCCCACGCGATTTAAAACTCATCTGAATTCCCTCCGATTTCACTAAACGTCCGAAAATTCAAAACTTATTTAGAAACTCTAATTTTTAACATTAACCATTGTCCTTTAATTATACTTTATCAGATGAATCCGGAGTTTTCCGGTCATTCGGAGAAAACACTATTTTACGCTATTTCGCGCGCCGTTGACACGCTTCCCCAAACTGACTTAATTCCATCAAATATTTCCAAAAATCATATTTCCTAACCCTATAAACCATTTATAACTCATATTTGAAACCTAGAGCTCAAAACTCAACTGGCACGTTTTACGATGCAATCGTACTGCGATATTTTTACCCGCGAAAAACACTATTCACTGATTTTTCTGAAACTTGCTTGTCCACTCAGTTTTTCGTTATGAATCCATTTCCAGGGTTATTTTTATCATCTGAGACCTTCAACTCAATTTTTATCTTCCTAGGGTTGCGTGCATGGCTAATTATTGTTTTGCCCTTTCTTTGTATTTTGGCATAATCTGTAGAATTTTCACTAATTCTTCACTCAATCACTCATTTAACATTTTAATACTTAATTTAAAATTGCGAGGTGTTATATTATTCTTTTCAAGCATGAAAAGGATGGTATTGTGCTTCATGCTATCACGACTAGTTTAAAAATGACCATGGTCAAGGAAGACCTGTCAGTTATTTCTGCTGCATTTTCATTATTTAGTGTTGTTGTAGCTTGGTTCGTGACTTTTGGGATTTATTTACATCTCATCTGTGTGTATTACTGCTAATGTCCTGAAAAGCCTTATGACTTATCTAAATTAGCCTATGCTTTATTTACATCTCGGAGCAAGGTTGAAGTTATTGTGTGCATATCATTTGTGCCTTTATTCATACAATGGAGTGTTTTACATCTTCTTCTATGTATTTGGTTGGGGTACAATCGGATTAACCATGGAAAATAATATCACAGGATGCGGTTACGGTGGCTCTTGTTATATATGTTTTTGGTTGGTGAAAAGAAGGGCTGACATGGTTTCTTGGATGGCGTTTCTGGATTTGTGGATTTTTACTGAGTTAAGTCATGCATCTTCTGTGATGATTTACTTAGGGAAATGGTATGTTATTTGCCTTGTGCTCCTTATTGGTCGACTAGACAATCCTGTTATTGATGTTCTTATTCTATTTGCTTCAATGTTCAGGAACAGTGTTTCCCAAGCTGTTATTTTCTTCGTGACAATATGATACAAGCTGTGGGTGATTTAGCCTACCTTCTTGGTCTAAGCATAGTTCTGAATAGTGTTTCCCAAGTGAGATCTAGTGTGGCCCTTGGAAGTGGATGGCAATTTATGGTTGGTTACATAAACTTGGATTGCTACTACATAGTTGGACTCCCTATTGGAATCTTCTTTAGTTTCACACAACAATTAGGGGTCAAGGATCTCTGGGAAGGCTTATACACGGAAGATGCATCATTGGAATCTTTGCCAAAAGTCTTAAGTGCTTACCCAGAATTCTACCTTGACAGCAAGGTGTTTGTGAAAGGTGTTATGTCTATGCGATAGAGATATCTAGCCGGGGGCTAGTAGATCAATGTAGGATCTTGTTCTCTCTTTAGATATCTATCAATTAGATACCTCATGGGTCACGAATCACCGTACACAACTATGCGGCTTTAGCCAATAGGGTGGTGTGTGTGTGTGTGCAGTGACTGCATAATAATAATAGAGATTAGTTTATACCTGT
Organism: Gastrolobium villosum; assembly: GCA_032173675.1. Classification (NCBI taxonomy): domain Eukaryota; kingdom Viridiplantae; phylum Streptophyta; class Magnoliopsida; order Fabales; family Fabaceae; genus Gastrolobium; species Gastrolobium villosum. Next base: position 30,847 of record JAVKPL010010170.1, on the reverse strand, counting down.
GGTCTTTATCTCATGTTAATAGAGTTTACCTTTATGGTTTGAATAACCTGGATCCCTTGTTCCATGGGCCCAGCTGACTCCTTGCTTAGCTGTCAAGTTTTACCTCTTGGTGGGCCATCTGAACATATTGGCCTTATATAGGTCCATAACAGTTGCCCCCAACCGGGTAGCTTGGTTGTCCAAGCTACCAGGGTGCATATATTTATTGATCTTCACTATTCAGCTCTTAGCTTTATTCATGAATAGAAACTCTTTTAGCCGGGCTCTTTCCTCCACCTCATTAGCTGCGGGACTCTATTTCAGGTGATCAACTTTTAAACACTGCTGAGCCGGGGTAGTATTTGACTTAAGACCTAAATGTAGCATCAGGTTCTCAACCCTTATAGAACATTTGAAGGACATGGGAACACCCCGCTCCTCTCTATCATCTCTATAGCCGAGATATATCTGTATTATCCTATCATCCTCTGTAGCCGAGATATATGTGTATTACCTCCACTTTAGTTTTTATCTGCTGCTTGAGACGTTATTTCTTCCAAGCAATGATAACTGCTTTCTCACCCATAGTATTATTTTTTTCCCACCAACTAAAAAATGCATAACAACATTGAGACAAGAATGCCCAGGTAAAATGAACGTTTGATGACTGACAAAAGATTCAATATTCAAAATGATGGATAATTTTGTCATTTTGGTTCAGATTCCTATCAATATTTTACAATCACCCAAACATAACATCAGTAAAATTAACCCAATATTCCCGGAAAAGATTTGGCCTACCAAACACCTTTTCGTAACTTACCCGGGAAAAAAAAATTCCATCACATTCCCGGAAACCTTTTTTTCCCGGATATAAAAAATATATCTTCTACCAAATACCCCTTAAACATTCTAATATTATTGGCTTAAAATTACTATTTTATATTAGTTTGGTGTCTCAGGTTAGAATTTTTAATATTAAACAATATATTATATCATATAAAATTGAAAATTATCTATTTTTTGCTCGGGTTACAAGAAATATTATAGACGAGGAGTTCAAAATTATATTAAGCAAAAATGTTTATCATTTTAAAAGATATAACTTTATATCATTTTATATTCTAACCGTTGATTTCCCTCAATCAACGGTTAAAATTTATTGGGTCAAATTTATTAATTAATTTATAATTCGCAATAAATTATATCCGTTGATTGACGAAAATCAACGGTTAGGATTTAAAATGACACAGAATTATATCCTTTAAAAGAATAAATATTTTTCCCAATTATTAATTAAACACTATATGCGAATAATAATAGAATCATAATTGTTATTATTTTTTTGTGGGAGGGGGCAGAAGTATATGGCATTATGTATCCCCCCCAAAAAAATTGGTATTACTTCAATTACAAAATCAAATTCTCATTTTCTCCTTAGTTTGACATTTATAATAAAGAAATTAACAATTGTTTGCCTTCAATAATGACAAGAAAATTCTCTCTTAAGACACCCTTAATTATGAACAGATTAATCCTAGATTCCTTAGGTTCCGGACTTATTCTCAAAACCTATTAAAACTCCTCCGTTTCATCTTTATTTTTTTTATTATTTTTTTTTTGGTGTAACGTTTCATCTTTATTTAATCGAGGTTAATTAGACACAAGATTAATAATTGAAAAGCAAACAAATATTCTCCATCCATTAATCCTTTTTCCTTTCTACCGCTAAATTCTCACCCTTTGGCCTTTGTTTTTTGCCAGGTTCGAAGCATCATTGATGTATACCCATTCAAATTTCTAGAACTTTTATAGTAAACGGAATTGGATTTTTCTTGGTTTAAAATAATGGTGAATAAGTTCATATACCTTGGTGGGAACATCATCCACTAACACTTAAGATGCCTAAACTTTGAATAAGATAGATGATCATTTTGGAAAATCACTTTTCGCTTAAAATTTCCTCCTTGAGTCTGAATATCGATCATTAATGGTTAATAAAGCATTATACTATGCACGGGAGCCTATTTGTTTTTTTTTTTTAGCATATTTACTTAAAAAATATTATTATTTAAGTAAAGTGTGAGCTTTTATATTATCCAAAAAAAAAAAAGTATGGGCTTAACCTTATATTTCGACAATTACAATTTATACATTGTAATATCGTGTCTCGCTTATTGCATTTTTCATTGTCTACTAATAATGTTGTTCAGACTCGTGTGAACCGGCCAAGACCTCTAGGTCTCAGCATTAATTAGTATTTTAGTGAGGTTCCATTGATAGAGATCTATCGCCCATATATTTTCCTTATATTCAATTTGGGTTGTAATTTATATAAAAATTAAATATTGGCTCTATTAAGTTTTCTAGTTGAACTTTTTAGTGGTTGATTTTGAGTTGTTTGGCATGTGTAAGGACTTGATTCTTCATGGATTATTTTGGGATGGCTCTATCACTAGTATTATTTCTGGGAGTCCGTGTCAAAATTATTAAAATTATGACTTACTACTAATCCTTTCCTTTGATATTAGAAATTAGGGATATCAGACTATCTCTACATTATTTTCATGCATATTCTACCTACTCTTTTCAAACATTGTTAGATCATAATTTCAAGGAGAGAGAAAAAGGGTAAAAATCATTTGAGAGTGTGATCTGACGTGTCGGAAATGAGTAGATAGAACAGGAATAAAAAATATAGATATAATATCATTTCTCTAGAATTTAGTTTTGTGAAAGACTTGTCAAATACTAATTGTTAACTTGTGTGTCGATCATGATTAGGGTTGTCAATTTACTACATGATACAAAAATCTTGTGTTTAAGTTGACCCACAATCATAATATTGTGTTGCGTGTTAATCCGCTAACAAATCACTAACCTATGTTAATATTCGTATAATAAACAGGACAATTTGGAGATTGACGGATTACTCATATTGTGATGTGTCAATTCATATGTGTTCGTGTCACACCTCGATCCGACACAAACACGATCTATCATCCCAAATTATGACCTGATATGGGTCATGACAAAAGATATATGGTAGGTCCTCTAAAACTAGTAATCTTTTTTTTTTCAAATAAACCACATGTATCCTACAAGAAGACAATTCTATTCGGGGCAGGTCCGGGATTAAGACTTTAAACTCCTCCAGAAGATAGTACCAAGGAGGATCTAACACATGCTCTCACTCTCACCTGCTCAACTCTTATACGCTAACTAAGCTACCATCATTTGGTTGGAAAGTAATCTTGTAACCTTCGTTATTATCTTTAGGGGCGTTGATTTACATCACGCCAGTCCATCCCCAATGGGCCAAAATGCAGGCTCATCTATAATGGATATAATTCATAAGGATAAATTGTTGACTCAAACCTTACCTGATACAATGCGAGCTATTAGTTTTTTTTTTCGGTAACAGAAAGGGCCAGGGACCAAACAAAAAAGAACAAAAATAGAAATAAAAACTAATCAAGAAATACCAATGACTCACTTCCTCCCTACAGAGGCAAGATCAGCCTGATATAACAATAGTATATCACTCGGAGTCTCCACAAATACCATCTGGTCCGCAAGATCACTAACATTAAAAATGTAGTTTGCCAACCAATCGCACATATTTGCTTCTCTGTAGGTATGTTGCAAACTAACGTGCCAATTTTTTCTAATCCATGTCCGTATACGAGCAACAAGTTGAAGCTCATGAACTGCTTCACTATCTGAAGTGATTGCACTTGAAGAATCAGTTTCTATGATAACATTATTAAAACCTTTATTCCAAGCCAATTCCAACCCACGAAGAATGCCCCATAATTCAACTTTAAATGAGGATCATACCCCCTAATCTAACTACAAATCCGTTCAGCCACCTGTCACTCGAGTCACGTAACACACCCCCACAAGTCGTCTGCCCCGAATTGCCATGTGCTGCACCATTAGTATTGATTTTGACTACCCCAGGCTTTGGGAATTGCCAATAAACATTATAACAAACTTTACTAGCACCAGATATCATGCTTCCTCTATCTTCCACTGTTCGTTGCACCTCTAAAGCCAAATCGATAATCGTTTGATATTTTATGTCCAGAGGGGTAGTCCCCTCTCCATGCTTGGCTATATTCCTCCAATGCCAAAGTTCCTAGCACGTTAAAAGAAAAGTGGTTAACTAAGGGACTGTCGAATGACCATCCACTCCTCTATTGATGTTTACTGCCAGCCACTAAAATGATTTCCTAGAGAAAAAAATTGAACCCTAAAGGCCCTAATCTTCAGCCACAACTGATGAGTCTCTCTACAGTCCCTTAGTACGTGTAAAATTATCTCTTCTTCAATATTATAGCAAGGACACCTCGGATCACTCCTCCTAGTGAGCCAACCTTGCATGAGTTATTTGGGGTGATATGTTAGCTCACAATTTTCCTTACTTATTTATATAATTAGAATTTTCAAAAATCATAATTTTAAACAATTTATTTAATTATATTATATTAAATTTTTTAAATTAATTTACATGAAAAGATTCAAAACCAATTATTACCTAAAATATATAAATATTTTGTTTAAATTAATATTTCAATAAAATTAAAAAATAAATATTAATTATAATAATTAACTATGATAATTTCAAACATTTAAGTCAGCCCATCCTATTAAGAGCCACATTGAACTAAGTTAAACAGATAAAAACTAATTTTTTTTGTTCAATTTTATTGGTTTAATTAGCTCATATTTTATTGAGTTATTCGTAATAACTCATCGAGTTCCGTCCATTTTACTATCTATATTTATCTCTCGCATTATTCATTATCCGCACACAAGCTAGGTAGCATTAATTACAACACAATCACAGGTAAAATTACACTATTGTTTATCAAAAAAAAAAATTTACACTATTTGCATCTTGTTCGAGAGTTTGCAGGGAAAGAAGAAGAAAAGAATTTAAGGAAGAGAAAGGGAATAAAGAGAAGAAAAATGAAGGGTATTCTCTTCCTTTATTTGGCCGTTAAAATCTCCTAAATTTGAGGAATTTTAATTTTGGAGGGTTTTGTGAAAATTTCTAAATCATTCCCTTTGCTTTTTTAAACTCACAAACAAGGGAAGAGATTAATAAAACTATTCCTCTTCTTTTTTCTCCTAAAACTAACTCTCAGATAAGTCCTAAATGTCTTCACATCAATTTGGGAGATCAAATTACTTAATCCCTGGGCTTTAGCTAGTTTGATACATTAATTTGTAAGTATTAATTATTTTTGATATTTTCTCTTTAATAGAATCCAACAAATACTCCAATCGAATGTAATTCGAAAAATGAACTGGTTGGGAAACTAAAAAAAAGAAAAAGAAAAAAAGAATATGGCAAGAAAATTCTCTCTTTAATTAAAATGGCCTTATGATAGACTTGATCCTACATTCCTTATGTTTAGTACTTTATTCTCAAAATAAATATGCGAATTCTATCGGACCATATTTTTTTTAATCAAAGTTAGGCTCAAACCTAACAATACATGTGCAAACTAACCATTCTCCGTTAGCTTTAATCTTATTCTTTTCCATCAAAAATTCCCTCACCTATCATTTCTATCCCCATTTAGAAGAATCCTGGTATCTTACCCATCATTTAAAATACTATAACAAAACCAATCGGGTTTTCTTGTAATTTTTTAACTCCAAGTAGAATGCAGAATAAACTTACATACCTTGGCGGGGCCTTAAGATGCACAAACTGTTACATGATCATTTGGAAAAATCACTTTGGAGGAAAATTCCTCTTTTGCCGGCCAAGTACCAAAATAAATGGTAGAAGAATGATGTATCCTCGCATTATTTAATATGTCATGCGTAGAGAATTTTAGTTTTGTTCTTTTAAAAAAAATCTTAACTCAATCAATTTAAAAGTGTGAGGATTCTCCACCAAAAAAGAGAGTAAGAGGATTCTAATTAAATTAGATGCGTGTTAATATTACATAAGTGATGTGCGGCTATCAGTGTTTAATTAATAATATATGTGTATCACTCTAATGGGGAATTAAGTCTTGTCGTATAAAGTTGCCTCCATTCACGGAAGGCATGGCATGGCATCTCTAGGTCCCATCTACCATAGCTTCTATATTCACGGTTATTACGACTAAAAAAAAAAAAAAAATTATAATTCTCATTCAACATGAGAATTAAATTTTTCTTACACACCATTCAATTTCCGTGTTGATATGGGTCCCATATATAATTTTTTTAACACATGGATCTCACATGCTTTCTATCTCTATAACATGAGATTTCAATACCCATTCAACATGAAATTTCAATTATCATTCAACATGAGAATTATAAAACTCAAAAAGAAAACCAACCCATGTTGTAGTTTTATTTAGGGGAATATATTTATCATGATGTATAAGATAAAATTATCCCATGCGACATATGAAAAAATGGACAAAACTCATTGAAAAAAAGAAGAAAAAAATGAGTGTCACTCAGCTTTTGTGCATGCATAAAAAAAAAATTGTCTAATATAATATGAGATACATATTTTTCTTTATTTATATCACTTTTCTTGTTAATCACATTAGCGCATGGTGCCAACTTACTCTTAGCTTAAGTCACTACTAAAAAATGCTTCTTTTTTTTAAAGAAAAATTCCGTTGAAAATGAATGAAATTCCATCAAAAATTGCGACGAAATATAATTTCCGTGAAAATTTTGTCTTTAATTTCGATGGAATATTTTTCGTCGAAAATTTCCGTAAAAAATATAAACTTTTTTGATAGTGAGTAGTCATGAAGTCGCAGCGTTTCAAACCGCTTAAAGAGCGTAAATATGATACATGGAAATAATTTAAAAATCCATGGATTGAAATACATTCATGCATAAGTTTGCACTCATTAAAATTGAATTAAATTTGATTTGATTTCAAAACCAGTTCTCCTTTTTTAAACTTATCAAAATAAGATTATATTTTATTTCTAAATTAGTTTTTATGTTTGAACTTTGAATACTTTAAAAATGAATATGATTTATTTTATATTGATAATTTCACTTTCTTAGCATTTATTAGAATAGGTAAAGTAGATAAATTTTTACCAAAAAAAGTAGATAAATAAGTAAGGATAAAATTGTCAATTCAAGCATTTAAAACTAAACCCAAATCCACTGACAACCAGACAAATTTATGTGAATTTCTAAACACACAAAACTTAAATTAAGAATTTTCGTATACCAAAAATAATATTTAGGAATTTTCAAATTATAATTAATTTATACTTGCCTCACCAAAAAAAAATTATACTTTTTTTTTATAACAAAAAATTTATACTTTAACCCTTTTCAAATAATGTATTCATTATAAATTAAATCAATTCACAAAATCAATGACGCCAAGCATACTGAAAAATGCATTAACTAAATACATTTATGAGATGTATTAAAAAAAAATACATTTATGAGAATTTATATTACAAATAGGGGAATGTTATATTTACAAAAAAAATTTCTTACAAACTATATTAAATATGACTGGTTAGACTTCAATCAAGACTATATAACCGATCAGACCATAGTGTAATTTGTAAACAAAAATTTTGTAAATATAACATTCTCCTTACAAATAATAGCGTTAGTATAAAAATCTATTAATCGCAAACTCCAAAAGAACACTAATTTATAAACTAAACATATCAAGAATAGATTTAGTGAAAAATTGAAACTGACTCATTGCAGTGAAATCGGTTAAATTTCTCAGAAGAAATTATAAACTAATTAACATCGACAATCAGGGTTGGCTCAAGTAGCAGATATATACTTGATTATGTTTAAATAAGATCTTGGTTTAAATTTTCGTGAATGCAAAAACTCTCCTTTAAGAGAGCTAGTCTCACCATAATATTGGGTTGAATCTTTACCTCATATGATATTAAAGTCCTATATTTATGATCCTTGTTCGATTAATAAATAAATAAATATTGTATAATTTCTTTAAATAAATAGATGGGTCGTATGTGTATTGGGCCATTGATTTATAGTTACAGGCTAGAAAAATAGTGGTATGCAATTTTTTTCATCTAATTTGTCATAAAGCACTTCTTTTTTTTTCACGGGAAATGCTATATTTATAAAAAAAATTATTTACAAACTATACTATATCTAACCAGTCATACTTCAATTAAGAGTATATGACCGGTCATACTTAATGTAATTTATAAAAAGATGTTTGCAAAGGGATCTTTCCTCTTCTTTTACCATTAGTTTTTCAGACGAACTTAACATTTTAAAAGCTTTTTGGCCAAAAATCGTATGGCAGAATCAGGCAAATTTGGTTGAATACAATCAAGAACGTGCATAAACCTCAAGTCTAATGGCAGGACTTTGTGATTATAATTGGTAAAATAAAAACCCAATCATCTAAAATATGAATTTTAAAAAGGGTGTTATTAATCTCATGTTAAAGGAGATAAGTTATCTCATGTCATAGAGACAAAATTGTAGGCCCCACTATTTGTAAAAAAAATAAAAAATCTCATAGGTCCCACCTTTTTATTAGTATAGGAGAGAGAACTTATCTTGTTTAACATAAGAAATTATTTTCCCTTTTAAAAATTAGAGATTTTTGCAATCAGTTAGAAAGCAATGTTACATCAAATGATAATTGCTTAGTTGGCGCCAACTAACTGAGCAAGTGAGGGATAAGAGCATATATTCGGTCCTCTCTAGTATCATCTTTAGAAGGGGTTTAAAACCTTAATTCTGAAACCCGCCCCAAATCAGACTAATTACGAAGTGATGAATATCTCAGGAAAAAAAGAAAGCAACCTATTACATGAAGCAATGCCCCAGCCAACAACTCCCTTTAGTGACTAGATGGATCATAGCCCTTCTTTTAAAAGGAGAGGCTAACATGGAAAGATATTTACATCTATGAAGGATGCTGATACGATCAGTATCTTGTTTTGTTAAATATAGGACTAGGATTTTGGCTTTTCTATGGGACATTCACATGGCTTGTTCTATACATGTGCTGCTAGAGGAAGCTTTCCATCTAATGTGGAGCCAACTCCTTTATGATTCTCAATATGTTACATGGGATTAAAGAAGCATATTTAGAAAGTTTGCTGTTTTGAAGCTAAGCATATGTTCGCCAAATAACTTTATTGCACAAACAAATATGGGCAAAATCCCAAAAGTAATGGGTAATGTTGACATGGCTTATCATGAAAGTTCAATATGGGAAATTTTGTTTTGGAAGTTGAGAATTTAAATTGTCTTAGCTGGAAGTTATGGTGAGTGATTGAAACAAGTTTTGGTGCCACCTCACTCTCTACGTCATTATCCTCAATTAATCTTACGTGTGTGCGCATGTTACTGAAAAATAATGAATATGATATAATTTTAGTTTATTTTTTTATTTTATTTTTAGCGGATCATCAATTATTGTTTTTTTGTTTGACAAATTTCATTCATAATTCCCTCCATGTTAGGGATGGATTTAACTCTTTTTGAAACTGTTTTTCTTGATCAGGTTAGGGACGAAAAATATGTTAGGGGCAGAATTATTCCATCGTAAGTAGGAACAAAATTTTATTTCTGTCCCGAATCCTTAGCAGAAACTTTTTAGAGAAATAATTTTTTTCGTCCCTAATTATTTTAGGGATATAATCATGCCTTTAGGGACGGAATTTGTCTCTTCCTAATCCATATTTTTTTAGTAGTATATTGGCTTGGTTCAGTGGTAAGCATGCTTATCGTGATGTCCAAGGTTCCGGCTTCGACTCGGCCTCTTCGTAAAAGTGGGGGTAAAGTTTGACTCGTATGTCCTTCCCCAGACACTCACGAGTGGGTATTGAACTGAGTCGACCCTTTATATTGGGTATCAAGACTTGAATTTAAAACTGCTTATTAAGCTTATATTATCAAGAGTGGACACATTGTGTGACAATATCTTAATTAAAAGTCATGACATGAAAATAAAAAATGAATAAAACAGGGTCTTATAATTGTGGATTATAAAAAATATAAAACCCAGGGGATTCATTAGAAAAAAGAAGACTCCTCTTATATTACTACAGTGGTGCCTATCAGCTGGTTACAATGAGAATTTAGACAATTTACATATTTTGCTTTGAATTTATAGGAGAAATTATATAGTTATCAACTAATTGACGGAACATAATAAGTTGAAGACTCTCGATGTGGTCGAATGGGCATCAAAGGAATTTGAGCTTAATTGACTAAAGGAGAAGCCCCCATCAAAATCTTTGTCATGATAAGGCAAAATTAATAAAATCTAGGTAAAAGAATAGTGTAGCATCACAGTCACAGGACCACGTGGCACGTGGAGGAAATGGCAAATTGAAGAAGAGTCACGACCATGGTGTTGGATTAAAGAGAATGTGTGCCCTAAAGGCCTACAACTTTGATAGCTCAACTTTGATTTGGTTGGTTGGGATCTAGCTCTACTTTTATTCACTCTTAATTTGTTGTGCTTGTTCCTCCATGGACATTTCCTTATAATTAATCTTCCAGAAAATTCTATTGGCTTGCACCTAGAACTCTCAAATAATTGATCAACATATCTATACATATAGTACAAGACAAATACATAATTTGTAACCCACATCTAAAAGTCGAGGTAGGATCTTTTGACACCGGTGTCAAATTTAAATTTTGACACCTCATGTGAGAGGCATTAGATTAAAAAAGATAAATGGTGTCACATGCTTATAAATTAGAGCCGTTGATCTTTTTTGATCTAATAGTTCTCACATGAGGTGTCAAAATTCAAATTTGACACCGGTGTCAAAGGATCCTACCTCCTAAACATCTGTGTTCTCTGGTATTTGAAAATGCTTAGTGCTATTGGTATTCTTCTCTAAATCCTGCTTAGGAAAGATCATGCTATAATTTACATGAATTCTTAACCACAAGGGAAATGCGGATATTAAGCACAATAATATGTAAATATGCGCTACCTAACCCATTCCCTATATATCGGGAAGGGAAGTTGCAAAAGGATATATATGGTTCGTAAAGTCATTTTCAAAACGATTTATTTCAACGCAAGGATTTCGTTGGAAGGAAGAAAAAGTTTATTATTCCTTGTTATCATCCAATGCTTCCCCACGCAAATTATATATAAATATAGGGGAAAATAAATCTTATGTCGTAGGAAGATTTAAATCTCATGTCATAGATATATGGAGTGTGAGACACACTCTATTTTAAAAATAATAAAAAATAAAAAAATGAGTGACAAACTTTTCTATGATAAGTGTAGGAAGGGTTTATTTTCTCATGCAACATGAGAAAAACAAATCCCATAAATATAATTTGAAGGGTGGCGATTTGAATAGTCAACACTAGTTAGGCAAACAAATAAACTCTTTTACCGAAAGTAACGATTAGCATATATAGACAGTTAGGCAGCAAATATATATAAACAAAAACAAATGCTTGGAAAAACTCTCCCATACACATGATGCCTCCTGAAAATCAACAAAGTATTTTTTTTTTAATACAAGTGAAAATTGAACACATAATCGAATATAATCTACCCAAACCCCTCACCATTAGGCTTGAAAATCGACAATGTTATTTTCCACACCCAACGACCTGAATTAATTGTGATATATAAGTTCCTTTCATCTTTGGTCCCCCCCTCCCAACGACGCATTTGATATACTTCCCCACAAACCATATTAAAAGCTTTTTTTTTTTCTTTCAAAAGAGCATATTATTCACTTAAGTCTACTGTGCTACGAGCATCCTCCTTTCTAACTAAAAAGAAAATTTGTATTCCACAACCACATTCAAGTCCAAATTATATTTCTCCACAATCCATGTTATGATAGTAAATTGAAGTTGTTTCCCCCTCATTAGTCTCTGCCCAGTAAATATGTTATATATGACTTTGGATAAACTAAACAACTATTAAGACTGTGTGAATGTAGAAATTTATATATCACTCTCTTGACTTTTTTGTGTTAGCTAGAATAAGTCTTTCTCAAAACAAAACAAAGATTCTCTATAAGTGGGGTTACAATACTCTGGACTCCGCAAATGGTTAAGGGAATCGGTATTCCCCCCAAGCCGATTAAGACCAAAGCAAATGAATTGCTTCAAATGAATACTAAGCTGAGTTCTCTCCATCACTGGGTCCCACCTTAGCTGTACTCACATCCAAACATCCCCTATTCTAGGTAGTCTTTATCTCCGCCATAAAGTGTTTATTACATATATGTGTTTAATATATAAATAAGGGGAATGTTATATTTATAAAAAAATTATTTACAAACTGCACTAAGTATGACCGGTCATACTTAAATCAAGAGTGTATGACCGGTTATACTTAGTATAATTTGTAAAAAAAAATTTGTAAACTGATTTTTCTTCTCTAAATAATATGAAACCTTGCCCATCATTTCATATTTCACCTTATGTATATATATGCATACCCTATTCTCCCATCCTCATATCTCATTGTACACACATATCTACACTACACAAAAACACACGCACACACACTATTCTCTTTCCTTCTTCAATTCCTCTTGTTCTTCTTTCTTGTAGTATAAGAATGTCTGGGGTTTGGGTTTTCAGGAACGGGGTGGTCCGGCTAGTGGAGAACCCCGGGGCGGAGGCGGTAGACGGTGGCGGCCGGGGTGGAAGGCGCAAGGTGCTAGTTCACACGGAAAGTAATCAAGTGATAACCTCATACGCGGTGCTAGAGCACAAGCTGAGCTCACTAGGGTGGGAGCGTTACTACGATGACCCTGACCTTCTTCAATTCCACAAACGCTCCACCGTGCACCTTATCTCTCTCCCAAGGGATTTCAACAAGTTCAAATCCATGCATATGTATGATATAGTCGTCAAGAACAGGAACTCCTTCGAAGTCAGGGACATGTAGGTATAAATATATATACATATATATAAAACCAACAACAACCCTCTGCATGGGTCTCACTAATTCTTGGAGAGTAATTTCTTTGGTTTTTCTAATTTATGTAAAAGTGTGTTTATGTTAGTTTGATTTTTAGATTAGTGGCCATGGGGATTGGTGTCTATGTCTAAATTATTATGGTTACATTAATTAGTGTATTTTGTAGATGAATTTGTGTCTGCTGTCATTTGTATGTGTGTGATGATGATGTAAATCATTTTAGTCATTCTAATCGAAGGTTGAGCTTTTAATTTGTGTGCTAAATATTCACATTGTGTACACTTTTACTTTTCATTAGAAAATCGCATTCTATTTAATTACTTGATCTCTTTTTATTTACTTGATTCTTTTGGCTTTTTCTACGACGAACTCAACTGTACATGAGAAATTTGATTTTCCGGTGACATGGATTCTCTCTTCTTCTTCTTTTTTTGATTTTTTTAATCAAGTTTTATGTGACTTTTGTTCCAAGTTCATGTCATGCGTGAATCGTGATCGAAGACGAGAATTGACAAGTAAAATTGATGTGACATAACAAAACTTTATATTCTTTGATGTTATCTTTTTTAAATCAAATTATTTTAATTTTTTTTGAATAAAAAATAATATTTAAAGATTTTCTATTTTAAATTTCTTAAAAAAAATGTGCAAAACTATATATAATGTTTTAGGGGAAAATGTTTTATGTATATAAATAACATTTCCTTATTTCGTAAAAACTTTGTGGCGCGATAGCAAACCTACGGGTATGTTTAATGATAAATGATTATTTATTTGAATAAAATCAATTATATAAATTTTACATATAGGTACAACATTTATTATATCTTAGTTTATGTTAGAAAAATAATTTATTTTATTAGTAATTTTATTTTAAACATTATATATAGGGGCGGGTTATATTTACAAACCCACATTTTTGTTTGGCAACAAACTCTTAACATTGCCACCCCCATTAAGGGCCGACGTCCACGGCGGCTTTCAGACACTGACCCGACGGTAGCCCTTGTTCTCCCTTTGGGGCGGCTTCATCACCTATCAGTAATATGTAAAAAATTTCAAAAAAAGTTTGTAAACATATCCATCCCTATATATATATATATATATATATATATATATATATATATATAGGGTTTATCATCTATCTTTATATGACCACAAAACATTAGTTGCATACAACATTTTGTGGGACTTGTAACAAAAACTATATAATGTTTTATGTATATAAATAGCATTTCCTTATTCCGTAAAATTTTTGTAGCGCGATAGCAAACCTACGGGAATATGTTTAATGATAAATGATTATTTATTTGAATAAAATCAATATATATATATATATAGTATATATATATATATATGTATATATATATATATGTATATATAGAATGTATATATATGTATATATAGTGTGTGTATATATATATATATATATATATATATATATATATATATATATATATATATATATATATATATATGGGCTTACAATTTCTCATGTTGCATGAAAAATTGAAACTTTTCTACAAAGAGAGAAAGGAGTGAAGCTCATCTTAAAGAAAAAAATAAAAAATAAAAAAGCTTTTGATATAACTCACTTGGAAGGATATATTTAATTGTAAAAAAAAAACACGAGTGTATTTATCTTCTTCTTGGTGAACATGTAGAAGTGTGTGTTCCATATATATATATATATATATATATATATATATATATTATTAATAGGTAAACATTTAATGCAGTTTAGATAAATTTTTTAACTTAAAAATAGCTTATATAATCAAAATACGTTTTTTGAAATGAAAGGTGTTTATTTTTTAGGTGAATTAATGGAGGGTGTTTCAGTACACAATTATATGATATAAAAATAAATAAAATTACAATAAATTTTCATTAATTCATAGAATTACATTTATAATTCATATTTATTAATTAAAACGATTTAGTTTTGGGTTGTATAAATAAAGTATAAATAAGAAACTTATGTTGTTTTAATAATAATTTTCCCATACATACATATATATATATATATATATATATATATATATATATATATATATATATATATACATTCAACTCAACGACAATCATGAATAAAACGACAGTACATTCTGTTTTGAAATTGCAAATAGCAAAACATTATCGGGAGATTCGAATTCCACATCTTCACTCAAAATAGCATATGTCCATATATAGATAAAAGACAATTCATCATTAAAATTATTAAATTGTATTAACAATTATTTAGAGATGAATTTTTTTTATTTTATTTTTTTGGTAAATTATTTAGAGATGAATTTAAATGCATCGAGCAAGCTTTTGGCATTTGGCTTGATATCTCACTTGGAAGGATATTTAATTGTAAAAAAAAAAACACAAGTGTATTTATCTTCTTCTTTTTTTTGGTATAAAGTGTATTTATCTTTTACGTGTGCGTTCCATGGTTATTTCAAATTAATTAATTTATTTTTTTTGGAGATATTTCAAATTAATTTTATATCTATTATATGAGTTTTTTATTAACAGATAAATAAATAATGCATGTTTAGATGAGTATTTTAACTTAAAAATAAACTTATATAATCAAAATAGATGAAAGAGAGTTTTTGAAAAGTTTTTTTTGT
The DNA here is from genome assembly GCA_032173675.1 of Gastrolobium villosum. NCBI lineage: Eukaryota > Viridiplantae > Streptophyta > Magnoliopsida > Fabales > Fabaceae > Gastrolobium > Gastrolobium villosum. The sequence continues at coordinate 15,316 of JAVKPL010010170.1, read as the reverse complement.
ATACTAAGATTAATTAATCGAAATACACAATTATAATTTTATATAATATTGAAGAAAAAATAAAATTTTTGTAACTACATTTGGGGTGAACTTATCATTTAGGTTTATATTTATAATTCAATATTTATTCGTAAGTTTTTTTTTTGAATAAATTTTATTGTTAAGTTGTATAAATAAAGTATAAATAAGAAACTTATGTTGTTTTAATAAGTTCAATCGCTTTTTTTATGAGATGAAAAGTCATTTTTTAATATTTTTATAAAAATCAATTAATATTTTTTAAATATTTTTTCTTAATCTTAAATAATTTTTTTCTAAAGTTATGGATTACTAATTCATAAATAAAATACCTAAAACTAATGAAAAAAAATACTTTCGAATTAAGTTCTTTACATGTGATCAATAGATATTTTTCATTTTACAAATCTCAAGACAATTTCAATATTAAATATATATATAAATAAAGATAGATAGTTAGATACTTTGTAGCTTTATGTTAAAAATATAATTTATATAACATTAATTACCCATTTAAATAAAAGGTTTAGTCACAATTTTTTTAGGTGTGGTTATTCATGATTTTTTCTTGTCGTTTACAATTATGTAGAAGTAAAAAAATAGACAAAGTTGATTACCAAATATATATATATATATATATATATATATATATATATATATATATATATATATAGACACACACACACAAGAGTTTCATGCAAAATATTATTATAAAATATTATATTATTTATGTTATTGTTATATGTTTTTTTACTATTACAATATTTTCTAGTAAAAATTTAATATAAATAAAAGGATTAATTAAAGTTAAATATTTACTAATTTAAGAATTGAAAGAAACAATATAAGATAGAAAAAAGAGAGTACTAGACTCATCAAATTTAAAGGAAGCTCTTTAAAGAAAGATTGAAACTTTCATAATCTAAACCCTATATTTCGTGACAATACATTCATGAATGAAATTCCTTCATTATATTCAAACATTTTTTTGTGTCAATAGATAACTAAAAATTTGTTTTTCAAAAGTGCCAAAGCAATTTACGGTTTTAATGTATCAATTGAAAATAATTTGAAAATTTCATTTCATGTAATATTCTTTTTGTTTTATTTCATATATTCATATGATATATGGATAGAAAACTCTCATCACGTAGAACAAAAATCCCAAGGTTTCCAAGATCAATTGCAAAAAATTTCAAACGAAATTTATCATGAACTTTAAGTTCTATATGGAAATTTAGGTTATTTTATTAAATTAAAAATTGAGTATTATAATATATATGTCATGATTTACCAAATTTAATATTTTATATTTATTTATAACTTTAACTATTATAATCATATATTTCATATATTCTTTTAATGTTTTCCTGTCAATTTGTGAAAAATGAATTTATTTAGACTTTATACAGGGGTGTGAATTGTGTTTAAAAAATAAAAGAATAATAGATTAATTAACCCGTAATTGTAGCAGCATAAATCTTTTTTTTATACGTATAAGAATTAAACACATAACCTAATATAATCTATTCAAAACTCCTCGTTACTAAACCAATCATAATGACTTAGCAGCACAAATCTTTAGTAGGAATTGTGAGTAACTCAATTAATTGGTCCCTGTTACTTATCAACTAGAAGGGATTGTGGATTTGCGGTAATAGTTAAATTTTTTACTTCCTCTTATTTCTCATTTTCCTTTAGGAACTTTCGTATTATTAAAAAAGGAACAAATCCTAATTATTATGCAAAACCACGTACGTGTTATAATTTGCTACTTTATGTTGAATGTATATTTTTTATTTAGTATTTTTTAAAAATATTAAAATGATTGTTACAAAATATATTTTAGAAGAATGTAGCATTACTCGATCAAGACACAATTTCAACACGTTTTTGTAATTATAATTTATTTCAAGATTATAATAGTTTTTTTCATTATAACTTTTTAATTTTTCAATCCGAAACGACGTTATTTTGAAAGCAAACGTATATAACTTAACTACATTCACTTTGGAAACATTAAATCCTTTCTAAAATATTAAAATGATTGTTACAAAATATATTTTAGAAGAATGTAGCATTACTCGATCAAGACACAATTTCAACACGTTCCAACCGCGGATTCTCAAATACAAGAAGTCAACAACATCTCTGTTCTGTCGCTCAAATTAAGGAGCAAAACAGCCAAATCAAACTCATGCATTATATCTGAGCTAATGATCGGTTAGAGAAATACAAGTGACTGATGCAAAGCCTACGAAGGTGCTCACGTAAATTTCAATTCGACTCAAATTAAAATGACAAAGTTCATTGTCTTTTTTTTTTTCTCCGGTGCAATATGGGATACTTTAGGTTAACTTTTACGTCTTAATTATTGTTCTTGTGACAATATTAAAGATACGCGTCAAAATATATTTAGATATATAATTAATGTTTTTTGGTGCTGACCGAAATTTCTACAATATAATAATGCCTGCTATTCAGTTTTTGGTTCACTAAATTATTTTCAGTAAGTTCAATAAGACATTGTTTTGAGGCAAAAATTATGGTATTTTTATAATTTTAATTTACTTCAGGGTTATATTAGTCTTTATATTTATAATTTTTTAAGATTTCAATAACAAAACAACGTCATTTTGAGAATAAATACAGATAACTTATCTGCATTAATTGCAGAAACATTTTTTCTTTTCTTTTTTGGATATTATTATCTGATTTAAACCGAGTAGCTAGGATTATATAAACGATAAAATTTTCCTTACCAAATTTGTAACATAACTACGTTATCAGAAACTCAAACTTCAAAATTAAAATCACTTCATTGGAACAATCCTCACCAGTTTATCCAGGTATTAATGCCTACTGTCTATGAAATAAGAGGGAATAGCCGAATAGGATAATAAAAGGGGTGGCCATTGGGGATCAAACCCGCAATCCACATGAACTCACTCATCATATAACATCAACATACTCTTATCAACTAAATTGAAGTTCAGAGGCTACTTTTTCTATATTTCTAATATCCCATTTGCATTTATTATTTTTTGTCTTTTTTTCCCCGTTCCATGAGAGGTACACTATCTTCTCCAAAATTACCAAATTTAAAAAATTGTACATTATTTTCACTATTATTTTTACATGATATCTTTTATATTTTTTTTTTCAAAAATATAATTTATTCCCAATATAATTTATTATACAGCTTCCATTTATAATTTATAAAAGAAATTTTACTAGGTAAAATACTTGTAAATAACATGATATGAATGGATAGAAGCATTTCTCATCATGAACAAAGTATCGAATACCTCCATTAGAAGTGATTTGAAATGTCAGTAGTACATTTCTATATTCTGTATGCAAAGAAAGAACCTTTCCTTTGTATCTACTTTGAAAAATCTTCCATACCCGAAAATATTTTCCCTAAGATATTGCACAAACAACCATGCATTGGAATTGGATCACATGGATCTCCAATGCTTGTGCCTCCCATCCTACTTTGCCCTTCTCAACCAATTGAAAAACCACGAAATTTACTCAAGGATAAGACCCTTATCACCCACCTTTCTGAAGATATGGTCATTAAACATAGGGAAAAGTGGTTGCCCTTTTAAATGATACAACTTATATTATTTCACTCTCACAACGAGGTGAGTTTCATACTTTTTTTTTTTTTGTCTACTATCTTTTCTCCTTTATCTATCTCTTTCTTCCACTTAAAATAACATAACTTTATATCCTTTAAAATGACACACATTTTTCCTTAAACATAACAAAAGAAAAGCCCATGAAAGATATGCTAGCTTGCTTGCAAATTGCAATCTCATAAATCATGCACGGTGTGGTGCCCATTCTGTTCTTGTATGGGCTATGATGCTCTTTTTCATTGAATGGTCAGTTTCTTGCTTTATCACGAAGCACAAAAGAATGAAGTCAAGGAGAAGAAACTCTATTTGTGTCACTCACTTTTACTTATGCCCTATCCGCGAAGAATGGATCAAATTAGTTGAGTTTTCCTTTTTGACTAGACCAATTAGAGGTTGTGTCTTGTCATGCACTTTGCACATTAATTAAGTTCAAAGTTTATGAGTTTAAATTTGTTATATAAATAATATATGGGATAGGTTATACTTATTATCTATTTTTTTACTACCTTTTACTACCAAATCTTAACCATTGATTACCGTCAATCTAACGGTTATAATTTATGGGGTCATATTTATTAATTAATTATTAATTTGTAATAAATTATAACCGTTAGATTGACGGAAATCAACGGTTAAGATTTGGTAGTAAGAGGTAGTAAGAAAAATAGGTAGTAAATATAACATTTCCCATAATATATTCATATATTTATTTTGTTATCATATATCATTTAGTATTTTAAAATTATTAACGAATTTAATAATACATGTACTAAATTTCAGGAACCGAACCACTACGTATAAGCATAACTATTGAAGATATCAGACATATATTAGGGAAATCATGAACCACTACGAAGTAGGATAACTGTTGAAGATATCAGACATATAAAGGGTTGTTCATCTCACAGAGAAAATATTTATTGGATCTTCTGAAGGAGACTGGTAAAATGGCATCCAAACTAATTGATACCCCTATAGAATACAATTGTAAGTTTGAGAAAGACTATACTTCTCTATCTGACCCAAGACAATTCCAGAGACTTATTGGCAAGTTAATCTACCTCAACATTACTAGATCAGATATATCCTATTTGATAAGCTACATCAGTCAATTCCTCCATGAACCAATATAAGATCACATGAATCTAGCTGATCGAATTCTTAGATATTTGAAATCTTGCCCAGGAAAATGCATCTGGTTAAAAAGAAATGGCCACAGTGACATTGGTGGATATGCTGATGCTGATTGGGCAGGTAGCCCACATGACAGACGATCCACCTCAGAATTTTGTACCTTTGTTGGAGGTAACCTTGTGACTTGGAAAAGTAAAAAAACAAGTGTAGTGGCACGTTCTAGTGCAGAAGTCGAATATTGTGTTATGGCGTCAACAACCAGTGAGCTTGTTTGGCGTAAAGACCTCATTTTTTACCTTTCTTTGAAGCAAATGAAGAATTATATTAAGTTGTATTGTGACAACCAAGATGCTATTTATATTGCATCTAATCGAGTGTTTTACGAGAGAACTAAACATATTGAAGTAGACTGCCATTTTGTTCGGGAAAAAGGTTCAAGCAAAGATAATTGAGATACCTTATATCTAAAGTGAAGACCAATTAGCAGATCTGCTGACTAAGGCCCTTCCTAAGAACTCTTTTCAAAATATCATTGTCAAGTTGGGCTTGATTGACATCTTCGCCTCGACTTGGAGGCGAGTGTTGAAGATATCAGTAGAGAAAAATTAGGAAAATTGATTGATTGTAATCTTGCTCATAAAAGGAGCAATAAATTACTTGATGTACTGGATTGTGGGCAAAATAATTTTGCCCAATTATTATATCATCTCCTATATATATTAAAGGGAATCCCCCTCCTTGATCATCATTGAGAGGGGGAGAAACTTCATCAGTGCAGACATAGGCCAAATTGGCTGAACCACGATAGATTTATGTGTCTTTTTTAATTTTAATCCAAGACCCTTGGAGAAGAATAGTTATAGGATTTAGACTCAAATGTAAAGGCATTTGATCAAAATATTGGATGAATGAACTTAAAGCCTACATGTTTTTTTTTGGAGATAACATGTTTTTCAAATTGTATATCTCATGGTCTTTCATTCTCGAATATGTTTTAAAACATGAAAAAAAAATACTTTTAAAATGTTTGAGAAACCCAAAATATTTTTTCTAAGACAAAAACATATTTACAAAGTGATTGGAACTCCTTTGGAATCAATTTGGACCTTAATTGTTGTATAATTTAGCTTTTATCAAGAAAGTATCTAGATAATTTCTTGTGAATATCAAGATACTTTCTTGCAATTAAAAATATTTGAATACCCCTTGAAAAGTATATTGATACTTACTAGCCAACAAAAATTCCCACGACTATAAAGACTAATTTTTGTTATAAACTTATAGGAAAAATGTGTGTCATTTCATAGACATAAAGAGGTGGGAAACACAATTATTTTTGTCTTTATTTTTTCAGTGAGACTCACACCTTTTTGTGTCTATGAAATGATACAACTTATGTCATTTAAAATGACACACACTTTTCCCTAAACTTATATAAACTCATTCATTGCATCTTTAAATATAATTTTTTTACACAATTTGATCATTTATTGAGCTCTTATTCGAAAAACTCATTGTATTTAATCTCTTTTACACATATTCTTTATTATTAGATTCTTTGAGGTCATCATTTATAAAAGTCATCTATACCAATTAGCACTTCAACTTGTACAAAGGCACTTAGAGAGTGCGAGTCAGTTTGTAACATTTCATTTGTTATATTTTTTAGATTGAGGGTAATAAGATCCAAAGGTGTGAGGTTTTCAAACACCAAAAAAGTTTGGATGTTATCGTAAGATTACCAAGGACCCGTAAAGCTTATGATTTGTAGTAATTTTCCAAACACCATTTTAAGCATGGTGTATAGTAAAGAAATCTTGGGCGAGAGCTTAGTACTAGATGTAGATCACAAATAATGATGATTCAACCGGTATAAATCTTTGTTAGTAATCTCTCTATCCACTGAGGTAGTGTTTGGTTCGGGAGTTCTCAAAATTATCCCAGGGAAGTGCATGTGGCATTGTGATTTCTCCATGTTTGGTAGAAGGAAGTCTTTAATTTTATCCGTCAAATATTGTTGCCTAGCTAAATTGGGTTGCATGTAAAAAATGAACTAATACATTTTTGACGAATCCACCTGAGAACGTGGTATTTGTGTGAAAACCGTATAAATGGAAAAAAAGGGAAGAAAATGGTGACAAGTTTACCCCTCCTCTCTGACCACATCCGAGAACGATAGAAAAGTTCATGGCTAAACAAGATGTTTCAGCTATACACAAAAGGATTAACATCCCTTACCTTTGTATGGTGGCAGCTTCCAGATCCCCAAATATGCACAACACCGTTCTCCAAGATCGATTGTGGGTGTTGAGTGAGAGTTAAGACAACAGGCTGACGATGGAGGAGCCAATGAAGCACGGATACGCAAAAAAAAAATCTACGTATCGGACACACGTCCGATACGGATACGTGACGATACTCTTATTTCACATATCATATGGGTCAATGGTATTTTAGTAATTTTCTTAAAAAATAAAACCTGTTTTAAAAAGAAGCCAAATCGATCGAATCATCTTATCAGACAACCTTCGAGAACTCTGTCTCTCACCTGGTCATTCTTGTTCCTCTATCCTCCTCCGCCGTCGCTGGTTTGCCGTTGTTGTTCCTCCTCCGCCGTCGGTCATCGCTGTTTCTCCTCGGCTCCTCCACGGTTTCGTTGGTAGCTGTTCGGTGGTAGATCTCTGTTTCTCCTCGATCTTTCTTCCTCCTTGTCGGTCGCTGCTCCATCATCTTTCTTTTTTGTCGGTTGCTGACTTGCTGCTCCTCACTCACACTGACTTGCTGCTCCTCACTCACGCACGGAAGGTGCTGCTCCTCACTCACGCTGATTTGCTGCTCCTCACACACGCAGGAAAGGTAAGTAAATGAAAGATTGCCTTTTATTTTTATTGTATTTATATTTTTATATTTTTTATTATTTAATTTTTATAATAGGAGATGAGTGTTAATATTTTTTGTTTATAAATTTCTATTTACATGTTATTTGTATTTATATTCTGTTTATAAAAATTTTGTATTTATATTTATATTTAATGTTTGAATTTATATAAATCTCAGAGGCTCTTCTATTTTTTGTATTTATATTATTATATTTGTATATTTTGTTTTTTATATTTGTATATTCTGTTTTTTATATTATTATATTTGTATATAATTATTTTTATTTTGTTTATATTTTTATATTATATTTGTATATTCTATTTACATAAAATTTATATTGTTATATTCTGTATATTTGTATATTGTATATTCTGTTTTTAGTTTTTCTTTTTAACATGATTTTGTATTTTGTATTTTTAATATGATTTTGTTTTGTTAACATAATAGAATGGAGTCAAACATAAATCAAAGTAATAGTTCAATACAATCCAATGCACGAAACGTGGAAATTGAAGGTGAAATCTTGAGCAGACCATTGTGGAATTATGTTACTAGATTTGAGGATGGAAATGAAGGAGGAGGGAATGTGAGTTGGAAGTGTAACTTTTGCAAACTTGAATATAGAAGTTCATACACGAGAGTGAAGTATCATTTGTTAAAGATTAAATCTAAAGGGATTGGAATATGTAAGAGTGTTAAGGAGGCATCTTTGATGGAAATGGGAAAATTGGAAGAGGAATATTCTGAAAGGGTGAGGAATAACGCACTGAGATATGTTCCTTTACCACCCACTAGCTTTTCAGTTACAGCTAGTACATCTAATAAAAGAAAAAGAAATGATGAAGGAACTACAAGCTTGAGTCCTATTGAGAGGGCTTTCAATATGAGAGAGAGGGAAAAATTAGATCATATTATTGCTCGAATGTTTTATTCTGCTGGATTGCCATTTCATTTGGCAAGGAACCCGTACTTTCAACAAGCATTCACTTATGCTGCAAATCATAACATTGGAGGTATTTAATGTTATGAAATATTATGTTTCTTCTTATCTCATTTATTTCCTTATTTTTAACTATTTTCTGTTGTGACTTCAGGTTATCTAGAATATGGCGCCCTTGGGGCTTTCTATTTGATTGTATCGAAAGGCCCAATGAATTGGGATTTCCCTATTGGTCCGGGTCATTTCGGGGCAAGCAGATCATTTATGATGAAGAGGATGAGCTTCAAGAGAATGATTCGGAGTTTTTACAGGGTGGAACCGTGCACTATAACTTGTTGCGAACTACTCTTTTACAACAGGAGAAGGATAATGTTGATAGGTTGTGTATCCCTGCTCGATCTCTTTGGAGATCAAACGGTGTGAGTATTGTCAGTGATGGGTGGAGTGATTCCCAAAGGAGGCCAATAATTAATTTCATGGCAGTATGTGATGGTGCAGCCATGTTTTTGAAAAGTGTTGATTGTTCTGGTGATGTCAAGGATAAGTATTTTATCTTCAACTTGCTAAAGGAAGTAATTCAAGAAGTTGGGGTGGAGAAGGTGGTTCAAGTAATTACAGATAATGCTGCTAATTGCAAGAAAGTAGGACAACTTATTGAGCAAGAATATCCGACTATCAATTGGACACCATGTGTTGTTCACACGTTGAATTTGGCTTTGAAAAACATTTGTGCAGCCAAAAATGTGGAGGGAGAATAATGAGATTACTTACGGAGAATGTAGTTGGATATCAGAAATTGTTGGCCATGTTTCAACAATCAAGACTTTCATCATGACTCATTCTATGAGATTGTCCATGTTTAATGAGTTTGTGCCATTGAAGTTGCTTTCTATTGCTGACACCCGATTTGCTTCCATGATTGTGATGTTAAAGAGGTTCAGGTTGATAAAGGGTGGTCTCCAAAACATGGTCATTTGTGAAAAATGGAGTATTTATAAAGATGATCATCAAGGAAGGGCAAGACTAGTGAAGGAGAAGATATTGGATGATGAGTTCTGGGAAAACATTGATTACATCCTTGCTTTCACGGCTCTTATTTATGATATGATCAGATTTTGTGATACTGATAAACCTTGTCTTCATTTGGTTTATGATATGTGGGATACGATGATTGAAAAGGTAAAGAATGTAATATGCTTGAAAGAAGGGAGGATGGATGGTGAGTCATCAACATTTTATTATGTGGTGTATAATATTCTTATAGATCGTTGGACCAAAAGTTCAACTCCCTTTCATTGTTTGGCACATGCTTTGCATCCCAAGTAAGTTTTTATAATTGTAACTTAGTTTAATAATTCTATTTATTGGAACCATTTTGGCACTTGTAATTTCCTTTTTCTTTTTGGTAGATACTACAGTGATCAATGGCTTGCTGAAGATCCAAGTCGAGTTTCTCCAGACAATGATGTGGAGATTAATTTAGAAGTAAAAATGTTCTTCAGGAGACATTTTTCTAGTGTGGAGGAAAGGGCTACAGTAAATTTGGAGTATGTCAACTTTGTTCAAATGAAGGGAGGTTTTAGAGAGTTTGAGGCTATTGAAAATCGATATACAATGAATCCCAATGATTGGTGGGGAGTTCACGGTTGTAGTGCACCTTTGCTTAAAAAGATGGCTTTGAAACTCACTGCACAACCTTCTTCTTCATCATGTGCTGAACGCAATTGGAGTACTTACTCTTTTGTGCATTCCATGAAGAGAAATAAAATGGATCCCAAACGAGCTGAAGACTTAGTTTACATACATAGCAACCTTCGACTCTTATCAAGAAAGAGTCCAAAATATAATGAAGGAGAAAGTCAATATTGGGACATTAGTGGAGATGCAGTTGATACCTTTAATGATGTTGGAGCTTTAGATGGTCCTACCCTTTCCTTAGATGAGCCAGAGATGGAGGCAAATATTATTAGTAGCACTTCATATCCACACACTAGTTGAGGTATTTATCAATATTGTATGGATAATCTACTATTTGTGGCTATGATTTTATTATATTTTGTTAATGTGAAGTACACTATATTAAAAATATTATTTAATACTAAGACGTATCGGAACGTATCGAAATATTAGTATTTTTGAAGGAACGTATCGGACACACGTATCGGGAACGTATCGAAAATGCCGTATCGGTATCGGTGCTTCATAGGGAGGATCGATGTCCAACGAATTTTAAAGGAGAGACACGTAGAAAACCAATGACGATCCCCGACTTTGGTAGGAGAGACAGGGATGTGGACGATGGAACATGAACGTTGGAGGAGAGATATATTGACATTCAAAAATTATAAAGGGGTTAATTTGGTAATTTTAACTTATTTCTCCATCAATATTTTACCTTCAACCAAATATAAACTTATAAAATTCTACCCAATTTTCTCGGTAAAATTTTGGTCAAACAAACAACTTTTTTTATTTTATTTTCCTCCCAAACTTCTTTTCCCACCAGATTTCTATTAATTATATTTCCCTGGTGAAATTTTTTTTCTCCAAAACCCAACACTACCTAATGTTTTTATTCTATCACTTTATTGCTTCACTGATATAATGCATGCGTTAATCTAGGTTGTACAATTATAATTGATTATGTATTATGGATTATTTGAATATATTAATAATAATTTCGTATACCAAAATTTGTTTGAATTAGAATTTATAAAATAATAATGGACTTTTGCGAAAATTTTAAAATACTAAATTCATCCATCTTGAATATGAAACCTACTTTCACAACAGCTTCAAGTGAAAAAAAATATACTTAAAATCACAAAATTGAAGGTCAAATTAAAATTGATCTAAATTCAAAATATATTTTTTCAAAAAAGAAGAAGAAAGAGAAAGATACTAGCGTAAATGAAAGGAAGGAAGATAATTAATAATAAGTGTAGTTGGTAATACACTACTTGGAGAGTTGGAGATACTAAAAGCTTGCTGGCAAATTGCTATATCCCGCCCAATTGCAGCTCCTTAACCTGAGAGTTTTCAAAATTTGAGCTCGTTGGTTGTCTTGTCTGTTTGTGACTTACTCTATAACGTTAGTGTTTTTCCAACAGTCACTGAACAGAGAAAATAGAAATCACGCTCCCATTTCCACTTTCGAATCAAACCCTAATCCCAAATCCCTGATCCAACCCGATCCCCAATGGCTACCCCTGATTCCACCGCGCCATCTCTCCCTCTCTCCACTGTTTGTCTTCTCTTCTCTCTGTTTCATTCATCATTTTCAGTTTCTTCGATTTACGATAATCTTCACTATCAATATTAATTATCCCTTCCTTTAATTTTTCAGAACAAGGAGAACATCACTCCGATTTCGTCTAAAATCGAGGTGCGTTTTTCATTCATAAATCTTTATATTATAATTTTACTAATGATAGTAGAGATTATTATGGAACTTCCAGCACCTAGTTTTTTGTTTTCTCTATTTTTTTTTCTTTTATTGGTTGTATATGTTATTGTATTTGTTTGGAATTGTTCTCAGGAACTTAATGAATCAAGATCGGAGCTTCTCGGTAGAATTCAGGGTTTGAAACAGGTAACATTTTTTCATATTCACTGTGCTGTTGGTTAGTTATATTTTAACTCACTAATTCGACTTGCTTTAGTGCGTGTTTCATTTCTTACTATTGCTGATTTATTTATTTATTTGTTTATTGTTTTGGATCTATTGCTAGGATTTACAAAGTTGGAGGTCGAAGTTAGATACACAAGTGAAGGTTTATCGCGATGTAAGTGATAATGATCAATCTCGGTCTGCAAAAACTTGCATTTTGCTATGGATTTTTATGTGAAGATGATTCTTATGCTTCATATCACTAATTCCCTTAGTGTTCTATGTTTTCATTGTCAAATGTTTCATCTATTATGTTTTATCAAGTAATTTGGGTGCACATAAAATACTCTATGGTATACAAATTGATTTTTTTGTATAATGAATTTCATGCTTTTATAGGCATTTATTAGGATAGTACCTTTTCCTTCTTTGCATCATGTGTGGACTCATGCATTGGTGCGTGTTTATTTGTTTATGCTGGCTCTTCCTTGTTGTTGGTATTTTACTACAATGTGCAAATACACGCGCAAGCATACGCGACAACAAGTAATATAGGGCTTTAAAGAGTCCCAAATATCGTTCCCTCAAGGATCATAAGCAAGTTTCCTAACTTATCCAGTTAGTGATTGTAAATTGGTACTCAAAATGAAAATAAAATCAAAGTAAGATCATGTTTTGGAATTTTAGTTACAAACAGAAACAGATTTGGAGAAAAAGAAAATTAAAATCCATGAATTAAGAAATTATGGTGATCAAAAACTATAGAAAAGTTTGTGAAGAAAAATAGGTTGAGTTCAGTCCCCCTTCCCCACAGCCTTCGAACGAGTGCTAAAACAATTTCTTAAAATTAATTCCCATGTGTTGAACTTTCTTTTGCTGTTTTTAATCTCTTAAAAACATTTTAATCATTTACCTTTAATTCACACATCTCTGTGCTAAAAAAAAGGAACGAACACTAAATCCAATCAACACATCATGGAGGTTGTTCTCATCTCTGAGTAACACCCCTTGAGAGCTGTCACCCTCAAGTCCATGATGTCCAGCATAGTTCTAGATTTAGTCATTTCTCAATGGTTAAACCCTTGAATAAAATCCTATAATCAGGCCTCAAAAATAGGATAGAGAAAATTTTAACACAATGATGAACAATAAGAGAACAAAGTTAAGAAACTGAGAGTTACACAAATTCAGGCCGTGGTTCGGGCACCTACACCCAACCTTGATGAAATTAGCTCATACCCATAAGGGTTAAGCTCAACATTACAGCTAGATGTTCAAAATAAAAACGACGAAAATTAGAAGAAATAAAAGGTGCAGCGAGAGTCCTAACAACCGGACAACCTCACTGCTGCACCAACAGTACTCAACAAAGAGAAATAAAGGACAAAGAACAGACTCGAGCGTCTAAAAACGTAAGAATATTCCCAAATCAGAAATCAAATGGGTCCAGAAAAGAGAGGATGCTCACAATCACTGCTCTTCTTCTATTTATAGCACCTTCCTTGCACATGCACAAGCTGTGGGCCCCTTTCTTGCATCCTCCACGTATTTCTTCCTTGCTGTAGGTCCTCTAACCAACTTTTCGCTTCACAATTCGTACTGACCTCCACGTCACTATTCTGTTAAAGGATGAGCTTCTAGATGATGGTCAAACGCACCAGTCACTCGAACCAGGGCTCTTTGCGGATGGTTAGGGTGGATGGCTCTTAGGTTTAGATCTGTGGTTTCTGGAGAGAAAGAGGGTGGATGTGCTGCGCTAGGGTTCGCACGGCAGAGAGAAATGGTTAGGGTTTTCGATCAGCTCCTCCTTTTCTTTTCTTCTCGGGCTCCAAAAACGCGCAGCCCTCTTCAATTGGGCTTAATGAAACTCAACCGAGCCCAATCTTTTTTCTTCCTTTCATTTATTTTTCTTTTGGGCTCAGCTATGGGCTCTTTACAAAAGCCTTGCCCGCTACCAGCCTTCTCTTTGAATAACTGGACAATCAAAAATACACAAATCAGCCCATTAGCCATTAATTTCTGAATCTCTCATTTTCATGCAATATTTGGGGTTATATTTGGTAAAAGACATCCATTTAATTGCCATTTTAATATCAACACACATGCTCTAAGTCATATTTCAGAAACTTATCACACCCCCAAACTTACAATGTTGCTTGTCCTCAAGTAACAGAAAAAAAATCAGCAACTATCAAACTGATTCCCAACAACAGTTCAATGCTCAACTTATCAACTTTTTCCAGCAGTTCATATTAACAAAAGATCACAGAATAAAGAAGTGAACTTAATCCAGTAGCTTGGTCATTCACAATCAGTCAGCTTGGTGATCATTTTATTAATCAAAATTCTCAATCACAGCAAATTTCAAATGCATGAGTATCTCAAAAGGCTGCATAATATTGGCAAGAGAGTGCTAAAAAAAATCAATTTCAACTCAGCATGCAAAATTTTCCAATTGGCACAGAGATGGTAACCTTCACACCCTCACTTAATCACAAGAGTAATTACTTGATGCTCTAGGGTTCTGTTTCTCTCAATCCAACACTGGTCAAGATCTAGCATAGGCTTGATAAGATGCTCATGTTTCCAAAGTGACACACAGACTACCAAATCAGAGGGTCTTGCAAAGGTTGAAATTTGAATGAGGTAAGAGGGGAGAATTCATGTGGGGAAATGGCTTAACTTGGTTACAAAGAAATGAGACTAAGTCATGAAACATAACCCAATCAACTCAATGGCTGCTATAATGACAGATATTTTTCTTTTCTCTTCTTTTTTTCTCTTTTTTTTTTTTTGTAAGGGCTGAAGATATTTTATTTTATATATATTTTTTTTTTTTTCTTTTCCTTTTCTCTTTTAATAAGAATTTCTCAGACCCTCAAGATATTGCTTCAACACTTTTTTTTTTCAAAAATCTCTTATTGCAGCCAACTAAACTCTTCTCATTTTTCTGACTTCAATGTAACCAAGAGGTGTGGGTGGTGGGGAAATTTGTGGATGTGTGAGAAGAAAAAGTAAAAGGCTCAAAATGGTTTTCTGATTTCATTGCCCTCATCATTTTAGACTTAAATAAGTGCTACACTTCTC
>JAVKPL010010169.1:0-42214 GCA_032173675.1 Gastrolobium villosum | reverse complement strand
AACGATTCAAGAAAGATGTTCAAAAGCAGCAATATTAAATATTTCTTGATATTTTCAAGAAATTACATGTGAACATACCATTTGCTGAAGCTTTGTCTAACATGCCCAACTATGCCAAAAATTGCTATTGGTAACACTGATGTTGGCAGAGCATTATGTGATCTTGGGGCAAGTATTAACCTGATGCCTTTATCAGTTTGCAAATCTCTGGGAATTACTGAGTTAAAACCCACTATGGTTTCTTTGCAACTTGCCGATAGATCTTTGAGGAGACCAAGTGGTGTTATTGAAGATGTTCTTGTTAAAGTGGATAAGTTCATTTTCCCAGCTGATTTTGTGGTATTAGACATGGAAGAGGGTACTGAAATGCCCTTATTATTGGGAAGACCTTTCTTGGCCACTGCTCGAGCCATGATTGATGTGGAAAATGGCAGGTTAGAGTTAAGGATGAATGATGAGACCATCACCATCAATGTCTTTGACTCCATGAAACAATCTTCTGATAAGGGCGATTGTTTCCGACTTGATATCATTGAGCAAGTGGTGGAAGAAGAAGTATCTTCTAGTCAACAATCTACTGAACCACCTGTGGGGCAGGAAATGATTCTTTTCAAGGAAGAGAAAAATGAGTTATTTGAAATCCTTGAAAAGAAAGATTCTGACAAGGAAGATGGTGCCCCAAAGGTTGAGTTGAAGGAACTTCCGGAAACTCTCAAGTATATCTTCTTGGGGGAAGAAGAGACTTACCCTGTTATCATTAGCAAAGGGTTGTCTTCTGAACAAGAAACAAGACTGATTCAAGTGTTGAAAGAGCACAAGACTGCCATAGGGTGGTCAATTTCTGATTTGAAGGGTATTAATCCCTCATTCTGTACACATAAAATTCTAGTGGAGGATGAAATCCGACCAGTAAGGCAACCGCAAAGAAGACTCAATCCAACAATGAAAGAGGTTGTGAGGAAAGAAGTTGTAAAGCTTCTTGATGCTGGTATGGTTTACCCAATTTCGGATACTGCTTGGGTAAGCCCAGTGCAGACTGTTCCGAAAAAGGGAGGTATCACCGTAGTTCATAATGAGAAAAATGAACTTATTCCAACTAGAACTATTACTGGTTGGAGAATGTGTGTGGACTACCGAAGGTTAAATGCTGCAACAAGGAAAGATCACTTTCCACTTCCTTTTGTTGATCAAATGTTGGAAAGATTGGCAGGTTACAACTACTATTGTTTCTTGGACGGATATTCTGGGTACAACCAAATCCCAGTAGCACCAGAAGACCAAGAGAAAACAGCTTTCACTTGCCCTTTTGGAGTCTTTGCTTATAGACGGATGCCATTCGGTCTATGTAATGCACCTGCCACATTTCAAAGGTGCATGCTCTCCATTTTTTCTGATATGGTGGAGAAAATCCTTGAGGTATTTATGGATGATTTCTCTGTTTTTGGCTCTTGTTTTGATGTATGCTTGTTAAATTTAACTCATGTGTTAAAAAGATGCCAAAACACAAATCTTGTACTTAACTGGGAGAAATGTCATTTTATGGTACAGGAGGGAATTGTCCTAGGACATAAAATATCTAAAAAAGGGATTGAGGTAGATGAGGCTAAATTGATGTTAATTGAGAAATTGCCTCCTCCTAATAATGTGACTGGTATTAGGAGTTTTCTAGGACATGCTGGGTTTTATAGGAGATTCATAAAAGATTTTTCTAAAATTGCTAAACCTTTAAGCCAACTTTTAGAAAAAGATTCTGAGTTTCAATTTAATGATGCATGCCTTGAAGCTTTTAATCTGTTGAAAGAAAAGCTCACTACAGCTCCCATTCTAGTAGCTCCTGACTGGAATTTACCTTTTGAGCTCATGTGTGATGCTAGTGCCTATGCAATAGGTGCTGTCCTTGGCCAACGGAAGAATAAATTGTTACATGTTATATACTATGCTAGCAAAATTTTAAATGAGGCACAAGTAAATTATGCCACCACTGAAAAAGAAATGCTAGCAGTAGTATATGCATTAGACAAATTTAGATCTTATCTGTTGGGTTCCAAGGTGATAGTGTTTACTGACCACTCTGCTATCAAGTATTTAATGAATAAGCAGGATGCAAAGCCTCGTTTGCTCAGGTGGATGCTCTTATTACAAGAGTTTGACTTGGAGATTCGAGATAAGGCTGGAGTGGAGAACAAAGTGGCAGATCATTTGTCACGAATTCAGGAAAAAGAATTACAGGATGGTCCTGAGAAAGAAATAAATGATCATTTTCCTGATGAAAAAGTAATGGCTATATTCCTACCTCCTTGGTTTGCAGATATTGCCAATTACAAAGTGATAAAAGAGCTGCCACCCAACCTTACTAGGCAACAACAGAAAAAGTTCCTTAGAGATGCAAGGAGATTTTATTGGGATGATCCTTACTTGTACTTCCAGTGTGCTGATGGAATTATAAGAAGGTGTGTGCCAGAATTCGAAGTTCATGAGATCCTATGGCACTGCCATGCATCAGACTATGGAGGACACTTTGGAGGTAATCGGACTGCTCAAAAAGTTCTGCAGAGCGGTTATTATTGGCCTTCTATATTCAAGGATGCAAGGGACTATGTGGAAAAATGTGATAAATGCCAAAGAGCTGGAAACATTTCTCGTAAGAATGAAATGCCTCTAAACAGCATATTAGAGGTAGAATTATTTGATGTGTGGGGGATAGATTTTATGGGACCATTTCCTTCATCCTTCTCCAACCAATACATCCTTGTTGCGGTTGATTATGTCTCCAAGTGGGTTGAGGCTGTTGCTCTTCCCACTAATGATGCTAAGGTGGTTATGAACTTCTTGAGAAAGAACATATTCACCAGGTTTGGTGTACCTAGGGCCATAATAAGTGATGGAGGCACTCATTTTTGTAACAAGCAGTTTGATAACTTGTTGGCTAAATATGGTGTTAAACATAAGGTTGCTACACCTTATCATCCACAGACAAGTGGCCAAGTAGAGGTTTCTAACAGGGAACTAAAGAGGATTCTAGAGAAGACTGTTGGGAATTCTTTGAAGGATTGGTCTAAGAGGTTGGATGATGCACTATGGGCGTACAGGACTGCTTTTAAGACTCCTATTGGTATGTCCCCTTATCAATTGGTATTTGGAAAATCTTGTCATTTACCTGTAGAGTTGGAACATAAAGCTTTTTGGGCAATCAAATTCCTAAATTTTGACCCAACAAAAGCTTTTGAAAAAAGGCAGATTCAGTTAAATGAGCTTGATGAGTTCAGGAACTCTGCATATGAGAGTGCCAGAATTTACAAGGAGAAAACCAAAAAGTGGCATGATAATAAAATTACTCACAAGGAGTTTGCTCCTGGCCAACAAGTTTTGCTGTATAATTCTCGCTTGAGGTTGTTTCCAGGAAAATTAAAATCAAGATGGTCGGGTCCTTATGTGGTGAAAACAGTTTTTCCTTATGGTACAATAGAAATATCACCACTGAATGAAGATAGACCTTTCAAGGTAAATGGTTCGCGGTTAAAATTCTATCATGAAGGAATTGTCTCACACGATACCGTGACTCAATACCTCAACTCTGTTGGCACGTGAAGAGGTAACCGTCAGGCTCGTGACGTTAAACACGCGCTTATTGGGAGGCAACCCAATAATAAAAAAAAAAAAAAAAAAAAAAAAAAAAAAAAAAAAAAAAAAAAAAAAAAAAAAAAAAAAAAAATAAAAAAAAAATTTTTTGTCGGTGGACACCACCGACACATCCCCTTTATAACTCCCCTCCCCCTTAAATCTAAATCCCACACTATCTCTTTTATTCCTTCTCCCTTCGTAACTTTTTCTTTCTCTTTGGTTTCATCTCACACACCACACACACACTTCATTATCATTAATGGCACCAAAGGTATGTTTCTATATCTTCTTATACTTTTAACTTTGATTTTGTACATGAATATGAGCTATTGGTCACTGAGGATCAAGCGGCACAAGGCCGGCAGACGGCGCAAGGCCACCGGACAGCCGCAAAGGCGCGCAAGGCGCGCACAGCCAGGTAGGCCGCGCAGGCCGCGCAAGGCGGCGCGCACCCGCGCGCGCAAGGCGCCTGCGCAAGGCGGCGCCACGCGCGCGGCGCGCCTGCAGCGCGCCGCGCGCGGCGGCGCGCCGCGCGCGGCGCCCCCCGCGCCAGGCGCGCAAGGCGCGCCTACGGCGCTAGGCGCCGCGCCAGCGGCGGCGCTAGGCCGCGCCCGCGCGCCTCCGCCCCCTCCGCGCCCGCGCGCTAGCCGCGCCCGCGGCGCTCCGCCGCGCCTGCGGCGCCCATCTGCGCGAAAAAAAAAATCTCGCAAAAAAAAAAAAAAAAAAAAAAAAAAAAAAAAAAAAAAAAAATTTTGTGTTATATTATCTGAGATTAAATCTGGGAATGGTATGTGCAGGGTGTGGCTAGAAATATTTGCAATATTTATACCATCTGCATGCATATTTATTAACTGATTTGATTTGAGATAAATCTGGGAATTATCTGTATTATGGCTTGGCTGTATTTCTGATTTTCAGACTTTTAAGGGTAAGGAACCAGCAGCTGCTAGTAAAAAAAAGAGAAAAATTTCTACTCTGGATGAAAGCAGATTTCTGCACATGGAAGCTCAGAAGAGATTCTACGATTCATATGCAGACAAAGGTTTTATTCCAGAAAGACGTATTTCTCTGGATCTACCTCATGACAATCCCATCATGAGAACTATCCAAAGGAGGAAATGGGAGAAGCTGGTAGATTACGCTGAACTAGCCCCCAGCTCAATTGTGAAGGAGTTCTATGCAAATGCTGATTTGGAGGAATTACACAGAACCAGGACTTCTTGGGTAAGGGGAGTTGCAGTTCCCTTTGATTCAGCTACCATTGAGGCATTCCTGCAAACAAGTTACCATTCTTCTACGACTTGCGATTATGTTAATCTTTATAATCGCATGTTGCCTATTATGGGACGCAGGCAATATCCGGAGGAATTTCCTCAACTAACTGAGATGGTGCGGCTAAGGATAACTCAACCATTCTCAGAATGGGAAAATAAATATGGGGGAATTCCAGAAAAGTTACGCATGTCACACCTGACTGGTGAATGCCGTTTCTGGCATTGTTTTGTGAATGCTAACATCTTGCCCTCCTCTAATCTATCAGATGTGAATATTGAGAGGGCATCTCTCTTATATATACTTATTGGGGAAGAAAGATTGCATATTTCTGCTGCACTATCTGATAGAATTTGCCATATGATAACAAGGAGTAGGCAAAAAGAGCGTCTGGGTTTGGCTTCCCTCATTACAAATTTGTGTATTCGGGCCGGTGTGCTTATTCCTGAAGATGAGGAGTTTGATATTAGACCTGCATCTACATTGACTCTGGACACATACATAGATCACTGTGATAAATCTGAGGTTGATTTCAGAAGTAGAGGCCGCAAAGCTGGTAGGCCTCCTTCTCCACGTGTTCCACATATGGCTATTATACCTCAGGTACCTGTGTCGGATGCTTCAGAAGCACACTATGCTCATACGACTCCAGTTACTACACAAGGGCCTCCTCCTGCTTATGATTTTTATGAGATGCAACAACAGCTTTCACAGATGTTTATTCAGAATCAGCAGCAGTTCAAGCGTATCTCTATTCAGAATGAGAAACTTCTTATGCAGGGAGAGTATTTTCAGCAATTCCTGGAGCATGCATATCCTACTGTGCCATTTGAAACATTCCGACCGGTGTATCCAGAAGTTCCTCCTCCTTTTGTGTATCAAAACCCTTATCCTGCCCCGGCTCCAGCTGATGTTCCTATGCCTTCACAGCCATTTATTGACCCAGAGCTGTATCGTCCTGCTCCTGATCCATTCCAAGATGCTCGAAGGATGGCAACGGAAGATTCTGAAGATGAGGACGATTGATGTCTCCTACGGATGGAGATATATTGTATTTAGCTTAATTTTTCTGTTTCTTAAATTTGCTGTTTTGATTATGACCATAGGTTTTAGTTAGGGTCAATTATTTTCTTTTTGTTAGATTATTCCTCAAACATTCGGATATTTTGATGTGTGCATTATAGTTTCTTCTATATGCCACTGTTTGTTCTATTGTGCAGGTTTTCAGTCATTTTTGTGGTCTAATTATTGCTGAGGACAGCAATGCTCTAAATCTGGGAATGGTTGGCTTGCACCTTAGAACTTCAATTCTTCGATCAGGGGAGATATTCTAACTCTTGTAAATTATTTATTTTTAGTTATTTTTATAGTTATTTTGTGTTATCTTAAAAAAAAAAAAAAAAAAAAGGTGTGTTTTGAACAAATCCCAGGTTTAAATGTGCTCATCTTTTTAATGTACATGATTAAATTCTTGGAATATATTGTATGACTTTCTGACATAACATTGCATAGGCATAATTAGATTGCATGATTGCTTGGTTGTCTGAATTAAGATTGTGAATTCTGATAATGTCTGAAGTCAATTTTCTTGAGTCTACATTGATACCATAGCTGTGAGGTTTTGAGCCTAAACACTGAAATTTTTGTTGAAAGGCCTCACTGTTGTAATACTCTAGAACTTGATTTGTTTCTCTGTAATGCATGCATTGATTGATATGACAAAGGCATTTTGTTCTTATTAGCTATTGGCCAAAATAGCCCACCTGTATGAAATTTTCCCTTGCTAGCCCTTTTGAGCCTGAATTGATTTATTGTAAAATGACCTGTGGCCTGATTAATGGCTTAGCCAATATCCATATAACTTACCTTGGTTGAGATTGAATCACTGAAAGTGTTGGAAATAAAGTAAAGAAAGTGAGGTAAGCTCCACAATGGTCAAGAAAAAAAAAAAAAAAAAAAAAAAAAAGAAGAAAGGGCAAAATGAAAAGAGAAAAAGAAAAAGAAAGCAAGAAAAAGGAAAAGAATAAAAGGTGGCAGGAAGGAATGAATTCCCGGAATTCTGTGGGAATGTTAGTGGAGCAAAACAATTGAGTTGAAATTGTTAAAAATGAAATAATATCAGTTTTCAATCTCTTGGTTGTTTGAGCTACTATCCAAATTTTCCTACCTATTACCCCAGCCAAAGTTACAACCTGTGAAGTCCTTTTGATCAATTAATGCATGTGTTTGATTCTTCAATTTCAAGAATTTTGTAGAATATAATCAAGCATATGGTAGTGTTATAGCTTTGAGTAATTGAGTGCTCATGATACCCTTAAACACTGAGTGTTGAGTGAACATTATTTATCTGTGTGAGGGGTAATCAATGTAGACTTATATATTTAAGAAGCTGATGGCATTATTGGAAGTTCATGATATTGAGTCAGGCATACATGGCATATTGAGTCTGAGAGTGACTATGATTGTTATGTTAGATTAAGTGAATATTTCCTGGATTAAGTCTTTTACATTGCTGGGGACAGCAACGTTTAAATCTGGGAATGGTTTGATGTGCCTCTGGCAAGTGTGATTTTTCTGTGATAAAATTGACAAGAATTGAGTCATAAGAGAGCAAATTAAATACATATTGGCTAATTATATTGATTCTTTGAATGTCAATAATATTCACCTTTTAATTGTATTTTTACAGGGAAAATAAATGAAGAATTACAAAAAAACCTGTTAATGCAATTTTCCACGGTTATAGCACACTATGAGTTCTAAGCATGGCGCGGGTCAGCACCAAACTGGCACAAAACCGCACCAGATTACGAACTTTGCAGCGAGGACATCAAAGTGGCGCGAGGTAGCAACAAAGTGGCGCTCCTCAGCGCAACAAGACAGAACCTTGGCGCAACTTAGCGTCCACTCATGAAGAAACTGGCGCTCCTCAGCGCAATATCACAGAAGGTTGGCGCAACCTAGCGCCCATTTACGAAAGAAAGTGGCGCTTCTCAGCGCAATAACACAGAAGGTTGGCGCAAGGGAGCGCCAATTTACAAAGGAAATGGCGCAAGCTAGCGCCGCAAGTCAGTGCACTGGCGCTAGCTAGCGCCTAAAAATAAATGAAGTTGGCGCTAGTTAGCGCCAATGAATAGTGAAAGTGGCGCTAACTAGCGCCATTTGTATGGAAAAAGTCGCGCCACCCAGCGCCAATTTGGAGTGGCGCAAACGTGCGCCAATTCGGTGCCAACCGGCGCCGGTTTGCGGGACGGATCTCCGTGTTTTCTGAGGGGCACTTTTGGAAAGGAAATAAAATATTATAAAAGCACCTCTTATGCAACTAGGTCAGCAGACTTGGCAGATCTGAAAAAAGAAAAAAAAAACACAGATACAGAGTTCAGGACAGATCTGGAGATTGGAGGAGAAGAGCACTGGAGTTGTTCTTCGTTCTTC
This sequence comes from Gastrolobium villosum, assembly GCA_032173675.1. Lineage (NCBI taxonomy): Eukaryota > Viridiplantae > Streptophyta > Magnoliopsida > Fabales > Fabaceae > Gastrolobium > Gastrolobium villosum. The sequence goes on along the minus strand of JAVKPL010010169.1, from coordinate 33,886 downwards.
ATCTACATCTAGTATTTCTTTATCTTTTGTTTTTATTTTATGTTGAATTTTAGATCAGCGATCATGATGTTGATCGGCTAGATCATTTTTATTGTAGTCAGGGTCACGATCCATATGTGAACCCTTGACATGAAGGATTGATTTGTGATTTTTAATTTATATAATTATCTTTATCTTTACTCTGTGCGAATTTTATATTCCCTTTATTAGAATTGATCAATCTGATAGTTGGGGATATTCTGAGGATCAAAATCCTAGATAGGAATATTGGGGTTTTGATCTCGAAAGGGGGTAAGATAACAATCTGTATGCGTGCTAGGAATAGACGTGTATACGATTGCAGATGCTTAAATTATCACGCCCATTGCTTGATCCCATGAGAAACATTGCAAGGAATTGGGGTTTCTCATGGGATTAAAGGGTTAACCCTGCAAGGAATTGAGGGTTAACTATTAAATCTTTTAGATGATAATTTATCTGAGTGATTATATAAATGATTTTTATAAATCAATCCGGAGTAAAAAGCGGGGATCATTTGGTGAATGAACCCTGGCTACAATACTTTTCTCATATTTTTCTACAAATCAATTTTCAATTGTATTGTTTTCTTTTTCAATTCAAAAAAAAAAACACAAAAAGAAGTCTTTATTTTTAATTTCACTCAATTTGACAATATTTGTCACACAAACCCTATTTGAAAACTTCCATTCTTTAAGAAAAATTTTTACTTGATATTAGATTTCCTCCAATTTTATTACTAAATTAAATAATTAAACTGTTAATTGTCATTAATCTGTTTAGAAATTAAACTCTCTTGTGAAGGTATTTTTAGTCATATTTGATGATTTGGTGCTATATAATTGCATAATCTCCTTAGATTACATATTTTGGCCAAAATACAAAGAAAGGGCAAAACGTTAAGTAATTAGCCAACACGCAACCCTAGGAAGATAAAAAATTGAGCAGGAGGTCTCAGATGATAAAAATAAGCCTGGAAATGGATTCAGAACGAAAAATTGAGTGGATAGGCAAGTTTCAGAAAAATCAGTGAATAGTATTTTTCGCGGGTAAAAATACCGCAGTCAGATTGCACCGTAAAACGTGCCAGTGGAATTTTGAGCTCTAGGTTTCAAATATTGATTTTAAATGGTCCATAGAAATAGGAAATATGATTTCTGATAATATCTGAGGGATTTAAGTCAAGTTGTGGAAGTTTGTCAACGGAGCTCGCTGTACCTTAAAGCAGTGTTTTTCCGAACAACCGGAAAGCTCCAAATTTTTATCTGAAAGAGTAAAATTAAAGGATTTTGTTAAGATGAAAAATTATAATTTCTCATTAGGTTTTTAAATAGTGAATTTTAGTGATGACCGAAGGGAAATTCGGGTGAGTTTTAAATCACGTGGGATCCGGTACCCAGTTAAAGCTAATAAAACACTTGAAATCTCCTATTCATCTTCATTCCCACCCGTGTTCCTCCTTTCCCAGCCGTGCAACAGCCCCATTTTCCCTCATTGTTGTGCAAATCTTCCTCCTCCCCTAAACCAAGCTATACTCAACCAAATTCAACAAAGTTTGTGTTGAATCTTGATGGAAAACACCTCCTAAACCCATTGGTAGCCTTGTTTAGCCTTGAAATTGAGTGTGCGAGGAGATCCATGCCCATTTAGGTGCGGTTTTCAAGGGATAAAAGGGTGATCATGATGCTTTCAAATGCTCCAATGGTGGAGTATGCTTAGGTGGAGCCATATACCATGCAATTGGGTAAGTTATTTCAACATTTCATTGGTTAAATTTTGAGTTGTGATAATTTCCCCTAAAGAGGGATTTTGTGATATGAGGTGTTAGAGAGCTCAAATGAAAAATGTCTATTAGATGATAATGTCTTAGAATGATGTATTAATGCTAGAAATGCAATGAAAATTTTAAGCGAAAAAAATGGATTTTTAACTTAAGAAAAAAAATGGGTTCATGAAATGGAATTTTGAGTTTTGTGTTAATGTGTGGTATAGTGAATTGTAGTGTGATTATATGATGTTAGGAAGTGATTATGTGAGTTGTGGGCCATAGGAATTGAGTGGAAATCCTTGGTTTGGACTAACCAAGATTAGGCCATTTATGTACAATTGAGCAAATTGATGTTTTAGAACACTTTGGTGTTGTGTTGTGTGATGGAAAAGTTATTAGATGGGTTGTGTGGTGATTGGCATGTGGAAGAATCAATGTAAAAATGATAAGTGTTGAAAGTGGCAAAATGTGCCTAAAGTGTAATAATTCGCAAAACGTTGCGAAAAAGTCGTAAAACCGTAAAACGGCGATTGAACTAGCCTTTGGGTAACCTAAGTAAGTGAAATAAAATGAGAAAGAAAATTTAGAAAAATAAAACCTAAAATAACCCTATGATGGCCGAACCTTAGAGGAAGAGAAGAGGAATTTGACGTTTTCGCGTTTTGACGTATTGTGACTGAAACTGATGGCTGTGCATGGTTGTACAGGTTGCCGTACGTGGACATAGACTTGGAACAGTGAAACAGTGGATTGCCCTTGGTCCTGGATCAAGTGGATAGAGGTAAGTGATGTGGTTTACATATGGTATGTTGAAATTCATGAGTGGATTCAAAGTTCTAAGTGTGTGGAATGGTCCTCTGTGTAGGCGTTCCCAGATAATCAAGCTGTAAGTGGAGTTCTGCGGAGCTCAGTGAAAGGAAAAAGAAAGGTAACCTCTTGGTACTGGGGCTTGTTCCCCTTTTGTGTTCCACCTTGCTAGTTGATGGCAATGGTAGGAAATGTGTATGAGTAGTGTAGAACAGCATGAGCATGCATGTGCATTATCACAGTGGGTACTTATGTACCAGATTTCTGGCCAGTATATATTTTTAGCCTTCGGGCAAGTGTTTTCGGACTGCCACTGGATAGGTCTCCGAGAAGGAGCTCCAGTTGACCCAGGGTCGTGGTGTGTTATCCGGATAGGAGCACACTAGGTTGTCTCGGGTGTATATGGTTGGAAGGGGTACCTTGGTGGGTTGTTCTATGAACACGCCAGGGGTAGTACCCATAGGCGTATAGCCGAGGACATGGTGTGGTATTGGTAGCTACCATCCCGCATGTCGTAGTTGTTCTGATATATTCCCCCTTTCTCTAAATCCCTTGCTTTATCCCGTTTTATAACAGTGGTGTTGTTTTTATATTATTGATATACATCGAAGTGAACCATTGGGCGGAGTTTTCTCCAGAACCTCTTGGTTACTGAGATATATCCGTTTATCTCACCCCGTCTCGGGGCATTATTTCAGTGTGTACCAGTGGATATGGAGCAGCGGGCAAGAAGCCCGCATGAGGACGAGTGGAGCAGTGGTGTAGAGTTTAGCTATCATGTCATTTTAGTTTATGAATTTATTTGGCAAGTGAAGTGTAATATGTAAATAATTGTAGTTTGAAGTTAAAGTTGTAAATGTAAATGTAATCCAGTGTTGTAAATGTACCATGGATGTATGTAATATGATGGAAGGGCTTTAGGCCTATTATAGGTTTATGATTGTCCGTATTATGTTTTATGCATGAAATTGAAAGTAAACTGTTTATGTTTTAAGTGTATACTGCATTGGGTTGTAAGTGCCCCAAGGCGTTGTTGGACCTTGTGTGTGCCACCCATTGGATTTTGCTGGATTTCAGGTGTATTAGAGGTGTTAAACAGGTTATGCAAATTTGGGGATTTTAGGAAATACAAAGGAAACTCTGGCGAATTTTCTGTAGAATTGACAGTTTTTGGGTGAACTTTGGAGGAGCGTATCTCTCTCCATAGTGGTCCGATTGGGACGTGCCATACGCCGTTTTGAAGCTTAAGATGTCCCCTACGTCGTGTCAAAAGACTAGATTCATTGGTGGTGTGAGCAGCCCATGGGGGCTGTCGTCACATACTTCCCTGTTCTGTCCTGTGTTAGCTGGCAGATTTGAGGTAGTTTTGAGAAATTAATTCCCGCTTCGTTACTTGGTCAATTTAAGCATACGATATAGCAAATCGAAGTTTGAGGTGTCTAGTTTATGGTGTAAAAGTTTGAGAGTCATTGGTTGGGCGGTTAGGTACAGTTTATTCCATGAAGATTGTATGTTTTAGGCTGTTTTGGAGTTGGTAGGCAATGTTGTTTGTCCAACTTCAAACGGCGATAACCGGAGCTCACGAGCTCGGAATCGAGTGTGATGGCTTGTTAGAAAGGTAAGTGAATAAGGAAAAAAGATAACCTAGAGTTTAAGTTTGGATTTTTATTTTGTGTTCGTAGAAAAATAAATTAGCAAGTCCGGTTAAGTGGTAAAAACGTAAAAGTGAGGAATTGGCTAAGTGGGTTTATGATAACCCCTTAGTGTCTTGTATGTAGTAGCTTAAAGTGTACAAACAATTTAATTAAGTCTTCCGCTAGTGTTACAGTTGTGATCACGACTTTTTATTATTACGCTTTTTATACTTTTACTATTCGCGTAATAATCGGAAAAAGTTTATTCTCATTTTTATAAATGAATTGCTGTGATTGTAACTGCGCTTAATATCATAATTAATGTTAACAATACCGGTACGTAACGGGCTGTTACATTTTATGGTATCAGAGCAGTTTTGTTAGGGAACTCTGATAATATATATAGATGTGTTATGTGCTACATAGTTGTATGTAGATTCTTATCGATTACTATATATGTTATTCCTTAGTGTGGGTCTGATCAACCCATTCCTTTGTGTTACATGTGTGGTCATCGTAAGAAGCCTGCGTAGTAACCTTGAAGCACCGAGTGTGAGTCTTTAGCCTAATGTTGTAGCTGCAGTGTTAACTGCTCCATGGACAAAGGATGGCAGTGAGTCAAGTATGAATATTAGAAGGCATAAGAGAACAGACATAAATATTATATCTGACTTCGATGAAAGTCAAGAGAAAAGTGTATTATAAGTAATAGTGGTGTACAATTTATGATATGTACAATATAAGCATAGACGAACCTTGCAGTACTATGAAAGATAAACATATAACAGAGATGAGCTTATGAGATTGGTGAAATTCCAAGTATATGTGTAGTATAGTAAGACAGTTATGTACAAGTGGTCTTGGTGAATAGACTTCATCAAGGCGTGAGGTTTTGAACCTGAAGAATTATTGAGAAAAGGGAACAGATATTCGTATGCGTGAGTTAAACACGTCATGTTTGATTAGCAGTTATGAGACCAGGACGAGTGCGGTGCACTTGAATGAATTGGGATGGTCCAAGTAGGGAAGCAAATAGAATATTCGATGAGTAATCCTACGAGATTTGACCACTTAAAAGTATGATGCTGATAGATTGATAATGTGAGAGATATTGAAATATGGGAGTGAATTCCATAAAGAGGTAGTGTTGACTAAACACAAGTGAGGTGAACTAAGGATGAGTATATTATTATGTGTAATATGTATGAGGAAAAGTGAAGGAATTGCCATGGATGACACAAGATTTATGTACCATGAAGACACTATTGCAGTTAGTGGAGGTCGACTCAGATTGGCAGGCGTATCAGTGATAAAGGAATAGGATGGTTGAGATGTACAGCCATTGTACGAAAGTAATGAGAATTGTAAAGAAATTATGATCTTATGGTATATGTATAAGTACTACTAAAAGTAGTGCGCTTATGAAAATATCGGTATTTGATACGGAGGGACAGACAGAGTAGAGGTATTTTCAAGGTAAAGGGATATTTTACAACCACCAAGGGAGGAAGTGATCAGGAAAATTGATGAGTTGCTCTACAGTATTGAGCATATGTTATGTGAGCCGTGACGAGCAATGGACTAGAACGGTGGCATAAGTTGTGAGTTATTGTTGCATAACAATAAGTTGAGATGGTATGATTAGAGAATGAGTGAAGGTAAAACTTAATGTGAAATCAAGTGATTAGTATACGAACCAAGTGACAATAAAGTGCGAAAGTCGGAGGTTAATGAAAGAACTGATGTGTAAAGTGTGCAGAGAATGTGGAATTATGTGGTCAGCAAGAGAGCTAATGTGTAATCCAAGATGAAAATGATAAGATTGTTAGTGAACTGAGGTATAAATTCAGTGCAAGGATTGAGGTGAAGTAGTTATCTGTGATTCGACGGAAATGATTGGAAGATCCCTGTGTGATGGGAAATGTGAAACTTATACTGAGAGAATTGAGATGTGTACAGAACTTTGAGAAAATTTAACAATTATGGATTAGGGATTATGTTATGAACCATGGCAAGTGATTAGTCAAAGTAAAAGAGTAAACAATCTGTGAGAAGAATAAGCAAGGAAGAGATAATGGACTATGGATTGAACGGTAACCAGACAGAAGGAACTGTTACGAGTTAGAAAACTTGTACGAAATTACGAAGAGAATGTGGATTATTATAATAGTGACTATGTTATAAACCAGGTCAGATGGGTAACTGAAACGAAAGTAAACTACCAGTGAGAAGACTGACACGAGGGAGTAAGAAGAATTAACTTATATGTAACAGGTGTATATTATACCACTACTACTAAGATTATGGGGGCAGCCCATGTAGTAATACAAAATAGTTTGGATGTTATATACAGAGGTGATACAGACACCAAATGGACTAGGTCCATGTGTGATCTAGGGTGTACGGAGTACCAATTTTGCCATCATATACAGATATATTATGAGTATAAATTTCTCTTTGCACTGGGTGCATGTAATATGAATTGATAGTAGGAAGATTTCAGTGGGGCCTATGTATCAGGAGCGTGTAGCTATCCCTGTACGGGTTAAGTTCCCGAAGACTAGTAGTATTTGATATGAGTAATGAGAAACGAGGAAGTGTTCTACATTGGTGTAATGGTCAATATGGTAGAGATAATTTATGTAAATGCACAAAGAAGAAACATTTGGGGGATGCCTTAGGTAGGTACAGCTAGTAGTAAGTCATTTTTACGGCATGAATCATATGGGTAGATTCTCTGTTTGGTGAGTCATGGCATCTGGGGCCCTTAGGACAGCAAGAGCTCGAGGGGTTAAACCTGTGAATGTTGTTACCCACTGTATTGGGAGAGTTTTTCCATATGGTTAACGCAAGATGCGAGGTCATATATTGGTAAATGGACAATAGTATGTCAGGTTTGGATATAAGAGTTATGGCTTAGTGTGCAAGAACTTCGAAGTGTTATAGTGAAGCACTATTGTGGTGTAAAGAAAGTTTGATGAAATAAATTTTGTCTCTAAGTGAAGTAGTAAGTTAGTTGGAACCCTCGTCTTATGACCAAAAAGGGATGATAAGTGAGTCAAAGTTGATAGAATGAGTAAGTGTCCTTCTAGGAAGGCTAGTGATGATCAAGATTTCAGGTAAAACAGTAAAGTGTGAGCCCTAAGGAAAAGATAAATTGAAATAGAGTCAAGTGCGAAAATGTATTCATAGGTGGGAACTATAGTTGTAATTGATTACCAAAAAGTGAATAGCTTGGTTTTGCTGGTAAAGTAGATTGAGAAATGTTGTATGTAATCGCATATGCCACTTATGGTGGAAAGTGTGTGGAAAAGGCACAATGTTGATGATGTTTTGATTAAGTACTAATGAGGTATGGACTAGTGTTAGTGGTAATTTTGAATATTCTGAGAAACTGATATACCAACTGGTGGTAAATTGTAGAAGCGGTGGCAATGATGGAATGAATTTTAAGTGAATTGATAATTAAGTGTCAAGGATTCCTAGTGAATAGGACTTGTATATGAGAGATATGACATTTTGAATAGTCCATCAGTTAATAGTGAAGCGGGTCGGAAATCGATTTGTTCCAAAGTGTTTAGTGGAAGTGAGTAAAGCTGTAAAGTAATAGTATTTTGAGTTTGACATCCAGGATTAAATGATTATGATTACGAGAAAGTGGTATGAATGAGTGGAACATAAGGTTAAGTGGTAACATCGAAGTGGAATGAAAGTTGAAAATATTTAGTGGGTGAAAATATTAAACATGAGTCCTCGATATGGAGGTCATTGATGAGTGTTGTGTTTAGACCGTAAGAGGTCTGAGTATAGAATTGAGCTGACTGAGTGGATAAAGTTGAGATGGTTCAGTTAATGAAAAGAGTAACAGTGAAAGTAAATTATGAATATGATTAGTAGATGGAAAGATTCAGGAGTGTGTGTGGTTACAAGATCTTAAAGGGTTAATTGAAGAGATCAACTATTGTGAAAATTGTGAATTTCGTATAATGAAGAGAAAGATATGGTTATAAGTACCTAAGAAGAGGTGAAGACACGTGACAAGGAAAAATAAGGTATATGAGTATAGAAATTAATGTGAGTCGAAATCATAAGAAACGACAAAGTGCCCTTGAAACTAGAAATGATGTGCTTCGGTGGAAGCTAAGAAAACAATGAAATCATAAGAGCAGTGACAGTAATGGAAAGGACTAGTATGTTTGAGTATGGTTGAAACAGTGAGGACAGCGAGAAGAGTTAAGTGCTAAAGAAAGTGTGAAGATATATGAGAACAGTTAGAGTCTATTATGGAAACAACTAGAGATTTTTGGGAACGGCATTGGGTCAGAAAGACAGATGAAGATGAAAATGAGATGAAGTGAGACAGACAAATTGTAATGTGGTCGTCTATTACCGATGAATTGGTGAAAGTGTAACCGTAAGCCGTGAAGAGCTTAAAGTATTGCGAATTGAAGGTCGTGGCGCCATAAATGACAAGTGTAAAATGAGTAAATGATGAACTACAGTGAGTGAAAAGGCAACAGTGGTTTAAGGAAACAGCGAAAGATATAATGAGTTAAGGGGTCAGAAACCCGAAATTATTAAGTTTGTGAAGGACTAAGTAATCATGGATACCGCAGAGATGAGATTTTCGATTACACCCCGTGTTACGGGACCGTTAAGATGTAATTTTGCGGACAAAATTCTAAAAGGTGGGGTGATTATAACACCTCACAATTCTAAATTAAATAATTAAAGTGTTAAGTGAGAAATTAAGTGAAGGAATAGTGAAAATCCCAAAGATTAGGCCAAAATACAAAGAAAGGGCAAAACAGTAATTAGCCAACACGCAACCCTAGGAAGATAAAAAATTGAGCAGGAGGTCTCAGATGATAAAAATAAGCCTGGAAATGGATTCAGAACGAAAAATTGAGTGGATAGGCAAGTTTCAAAAAAAATCAGTGAATAGTATTTTTCGCGGGTAAAAATACCGCAGTCAGATTGCACCGTAAAACGTGCCAGTGGAATTTTGAGCTCTAGGTTTCAAATATTGATTTTAAATGGTCCATAGAAATAGGAAATATGATTTCTGATAATATCTTAGGGATTTAAGTCAAGTTGTGGAAGTTTGTCAACGGAGCTCGCTGTACCTTAAAGCAGTGTTTTTCCGAACAACCGGAAAGCTCCAAATTTTTATCTGAAAGAGTAAAATTAAAGGATTTTGTTAAGATGAAAAATTATAATTTCTCATTAGGTTTTTAAATAGTGAATTTTAGTGATGACCGAAGGGAAATTCGGGTGAGTTTTAAATCACGTGGGATCCGGTACCCAGTTAAAGCTAATAAAACACTTGAAATCTCCTATTCATCTTCATTCCCACCCGTGTTCCTCCTTTCCCAGCCGTGCAACAGCCCCATTTTCCCTCATTGTTGTGCAAATCTTCCTCCTCCCCTAAACCAAGCTATACTCAACCAAATTCAACAAAGTTTGTGTTGAATCTTGATGTAAAACACCTCCTAAACCCATTGGTAGCCTTGTTTAGCCTTGAAATTGAGTGTGTGAGGAGATCCATGCCCATTTAGGTGCGGTTTCCAAGGGATAAAAGGGTGATCATGATGCTTTCAAATGCTCCAATGGTGGAGTATGCTTAGGTGGAGCCATATACCATGCAATTGGGTAAGTTATTTCAACATTTCATTGGTTAAATTTTGAGTTGTGATAATTGCCCCTAAAGAGGGATTTTGTGATATGTGGTGTTAGAAAGCTCAAATGGAAAATGTCTATTAGATGATAATGTCTTAGAATGATGTATTAATGCTAGAAATGCAATGAAAATTTTAAGCGAAAAAAATGGATTTTTAACTTAAGAAAAAAAATGGGTTCATGAAATGGAATTTTGAGTTTTGTGTTAATGTGTAGTATAGTGAATTGTAGTGTGATTATGTGAGTTGTGGGCCATAGGAATTGAGTGGAAATCCTTGGTTTGGACTAACCAAGATTAGGCCATTTATGTACAATTGAGCAAATTGATGTTTTAGAACACTTTGGTGTTGTGTTGTGTGATGGAAAAGTTATTAGATAGGTTGTGTGGTGATTGGCATGTGGAAGAATCAATGTAAAAATGATAAGTGTTAAAAGTGGCAAAATGTGCCTAAAGTGTAATAATTCGCAAAACGTTGCGAAAAGGTCGTAAAACCGTAAAACGACGATTGAACTAGCCTTTGGGTAACCTAAGTAAGTGAAATAAAATGAGAAAGAAAATTTAGAAAAATAAAACCTAAAATAACCCTATGATGGCCGAACCTTAGAGGGAGAGAAGAGGAATTTGACGTTTTCGCGTTTTGACGTATTGTGACTGAAACTGACGGCTGTGCATGGTTGTACAGGTTGCCGTACGTGGACATAGACTTGGAACAGTGAAACAGTGGATTGCCCTTGGTCCTGGATCAAGTGGATAGAGGTAAGTGATGTGGTTTACATATGGTATGTTGAAATTCATGAGTGGATTCAAAGTTCTAAGTGTGTGGAATGGTCCTCTGTGTAGGCGTTCCCGGAGAATCAAGCTGTAAGTGGAGTTCTGCAGAGCTCAGTGAAAGGAAAAAGAAAGGTAACCTCTTGGTACTGGGGCTTGTTCCCCTTTTGTGTTCCACCTTGCTAGTTGATGGCAATGGTAGGAAGTGTGTATGAGTAGTGTAGAACAGCATGAGCATACATGTGCATTATCACAGTGGGTACTTATGTACCAGACCTCTGGCCAGTAGATATTTTTAGCCTTCGGGCAAGTGTTTACGGATTGCCACTGGATAGGTCTCCGAGAGGGAGCTCCAGTTGACCCAGGGTCGTGGTGTGTTATCCGGATAGGAGCACACTAGGTTGTCTCGGGTGTATATGGTTGGAAGGGGTACCTTGGTGGGTTGTTCTATGAACACGCCAGGGGTAGTACCCATAGGCGTATAGCCGAGGACATGGCGTGGTATTGGTAGCTACCATCCCGCATGTCGTAGTTGTTCTGATATATTCCCCCTTTCTCTAAATCCCTTGCTTTATCCCGTTTTATAACAGTGGTGTTGTTTTTATATTATTGATATACATCGAAGTGAACCATTGGGCGGAGTTTTCTCCAGAACCTCTTGGTTACTGAGATATATCCGTATATCTCACCCCGTCTCGGGGCATTATTTCAGGGTGTACCAGTGGATATGGAGCAGCGGGCAAGAAGCCCACATGAGGACGAGTGGAGCAGTGGTGTAAAGTTTAGCTATCATGTCATTTTAGTTTATGAATTTATTTGGCAAGTGAAGTGTAATATGTAAATAATTGTAGTTTGAAGTTAAAGTTGTAAATGTAAATGTAATCCAGTGTTGTAAATGTACCATGGATGTATGTAATATGATGGAAGGGCTTTAGGCCTATTATAGGTTTATGATTACCCGTATTATGTTTTATGCATGAAATTGAAAGTAAACTATTTATGTTTTAAGTGTATACTGGATTGGGTTGTAAGTGCCCCCAAGGCGTTGTTGGACCTTGTGTGTGCCACCCATTGGATTTTGCTGGATTTTAGGTGTATTAGTGGTGTTAAACAGGTTATGCAAATTTGGGGATTTTAGGAAATATAAAGGAAACTCTGGCGAATTTTCTGTAGAATTGGCAGTTTTTGGGTGAACTTTGGAGGAGCGTATCTCTCTCCATAGTGGTCCGATCAGGACGTGTCATACGCCGTTTTGAAGTTTAAAATGTCCCATACGTTGTGTCAAAAGCCTAGATTCATTGGTGGTGTGCGCAGCCCATGGGGGCTGTCGTCACATACTGCCCTGTTCTGTCTTGTGTTAGCTGGCAGATTTGAGGTAGTTTTGAGAAATTAATTCCTGCTTCGTTACTTGGTCAAATTAAGCATACGATATATCAAATCGAAGTTTGAGGTGTCTAGTTTATGGTGTAAAAGTTTGAGAGTCATTGGTTGGGCGGTTAGGTACAGTTTATTCCATGAAGATTGTAGGTTTTAGGCTGTTTTGGAGTTGGTAGGCAATGTTGTTTGTCCAACTTCAAACGGCGATAACCGGAGCTCACGAGCTCGGAATCGAGTGTGTGATGGCTTGTTAGAAAGGTAAGTGAATAAGGAAAAAAGATAACCTGGAGTTTAAGTTTGGATTTTTATTTTGTGTTCGTAGAAAAACAAATTAGCAAGTCCGTTTAAGTGGTAAAAACGTAAAAGTGAGGAATTGGCTAAGTGGGTTTATGAGAACCCCTTAGTGTCTTGTATGTAGTAGATTAAAGTGTACAAACAATTTAAGTAAGTCTTCCGCTAGTGTTACAGTTGTGATCACAGCTTTTTATTATTACTCTTTTTATACTTTTACTGTTCGCGTAATAATCGGAAAAAGTTTATTCTCATTTTTATAAATGAACTGCTGTGATTGTAACTGCGCTTAATATCATAATTAATGTTAACAATACCGGTACGTAACGGGCTTTTACAGTAGTAATCATGCTTAAGTGAAATGATGTGTTGAAAACACAAGGATAACTAGCCGTTGGAATCCTAATTCAGACCAGGGAGAAGAGTTGCTTAATTCCTAAGTCAACATGTTTTGTATAAAATCAGAATAATCACATACCTTAGCAAATCTCTTCAACAAATAAGCCCAAGATCTTTAGCAAATCAAGAGTAGATTGGAAGATTATTTTTGAAGGATTTGAAGAGCTACTTAGCACCAAAGTCATTGTTCTATATAAAGAAGAGGCTACGCATGTTCAAGGAGCTTTTGGAGATTTTGAAACTGCGAAACACTTAGGAAGATTTTGATGGTTTGTCAGGAAAGATCTAACGGGTCAAAGCATAGAGCTAGGGTCCAGTAAAGAGATCACTGGATTTGATTGATCCTTGCACTTCTCCGGTGACTGAGAGAAGGTGGATGGTGGCGAAGCCAACACTTGTTGCGAGAGCAGAGCTACAACATCCTCCCTATTTATTCTGTCATAGTTCTATGGAGTCTTGATCTTTCTTTGTTGTTTCTTTTTATTCAAGGATGAGCAAGATTGTTTATGGTTAGGTGATAGAGTACCCGTATTGTAATGTAACCATGTTTGTCTACACTTTGCTATGTAATTTTTCATTAGTTGTTTAATAAAGATTTAATTGTCTTTAATCTTGTTGAATTATCTAGAGAGAGCTGTAAGTGTTTTAGGGTTTGGACTATAGAGATATAAGTGAACCTGAAAAAGTTATTAAACATTGTGGATTAACAAATATTTTTTTGATACATTGTGGATTAACTAATTAAATTGGTTAAGTGTAGGTAGAGAGATTATTCACACCTCAAAATCATATAGAACTTGAACGTAATGGGTTCATAACTATGTTAGCTATAGAGATATGAGAACTAGTATACATGTAAGGTTGGTGAGAGCCCCTGCATACATAAGTGTTGAACACTAATGGATAATTATTATAACATTGTTATTGCATTATGGTGAAATTGATCTCAATCTATCTTTGAGTACTTGAAACTTATCTTGTTTCCATAGTTAATCAGTAGTCTTAGCTTAGTTTAAACATTAGTCATTAGTTTACTTTAAAACAAAAAATCATTATTGTTACTTTATTGCTTCACCTAAAGCCCTAACTTTACCTAATCTTTGTGGGGACGATACTTGGACTCACACATCCACTTTATTGTTTGTGACACGTGCACTTGCGTACTTGTGAGATTGATATATATATATATATATATATATATATATATGATAAAAATATTTCTCCAGTTGCTTGAGATATATTTATCACATTGCACAACAACATTGATCAATTTATGGTATTTCTTATAATTTTCTCAAATTTATTACTTAAGTTTATTTTTAATGCTTTTTATGCCTATTTTGACTTCCATGCTTTTTTTTTATGTTAACTTTGCTAACATTGGACTTTTGAAAAATATTTGTCCTTTCTATTACTTTTTTTTTAATGATAATGAATATCTATCATGTCGCACAATAACCCCAAGGATAACACTGGAAGCATGTGTATGGTAAACTGTGATAGACATATATACCATTCTCCAACATTGGTATTTTTTCAATTATTGAAAAAATCTAAACGGGATGTCATTACCATTTCAGGTGATAATAGTTTGGTGGTAGGCTTTGAAAGAGCTTGCTAACGCTACCAATTAGGGGTGTTCATCAACCGATTCAAACCGCGAAGACCGAACTGAATAAACAAATAATCAAATAAACCGAAAATCGAAAAATTAAAAAGCGAAAAAAAAATCCACAAATTTAATTGGATTGTATTGGTTGATAAAAATCGATCCAATATATTAATCTTCCTCTACCTACTTGAGTTTTTCTCCAATCATAGCCCAAAAATTCTAAACTCAAGATCCATTAACCCATCAACTAAACCCAAGAAAAAACATAGTCACATCTCATCAACAAAATTTCATCTGTGTAGAGCTTCATATCTCATTTTCCAAAAAAAAAACTATAATATCATTTATTGATGCTTTTGTATTTAAAAAAAAAATTACAAAACCAATATATACAAAAGATGTTATTTACACAATAATCATGAAATAAATTTTCGGATTTTCAAAAAACCGATCCAATCCAAACCGAAAAAATTGGATTGGATCGGATGAGATTTGAAAAAAAATCCAAATCGAATGGATGATTGCATAATCAAACGAAGGGATTGGATCGGATAATTCTTGCTTCTAAAATCGATCCAATTCACACCGCGAACACCCCTACTACCGATCGACACAAAAATTATTATTAATGATACCTTATTTTGTCTTTGATCAAAACAATACTTGCTTAGTTTTATATTTATTTTAATGGACTTTATATTGAAATTAAGACTTATGAGGATGAAAAATGTAACATCCCACATAATTAGTAAAATACTTAAGTGTTATAATGAGATAGATGCATGTGTATGTTTGATGGCTTGCGAATTGTTTGATCTTTATCCTTGGATGAGACTAAGGTAAGTATTTAAATTAAATAGTAGAGTACATATATAGACATGTGAAACTTGTATTAAAATCATATGAGTAACTTGATTGTGTGTTATAAGGCTTTAGTGTTTATTGGACTTGGGAAGTGGGATAGTGTGGGTGGACTTGTCACCTTTGGACTTGTGTTGTTGGATCCTTGTGTGTGTTGGCCGATGGCCCAAAGAGGTCCTTGGACCTAACTCATTCAGCCCAATGTTGAACTCACTTTTACCTTCCCTAAGCCTTGTCCAACAAGGTTGTTTGTGTACCAAGGAACTTTCACATGGCAAGAATAATCTTTTTACCACTCATTCATGCGCATAAGAGGGTAGAAAATACTTAGAAAATCTTCCAACACACCCCTTGCATGTCCGCCACATCACCCTTAGCATGTGCACCTTTTGACCTCAACTTCATTGCATGGAAGACACTTGTACTCCTTAGCACCATTTTGGGCTGCATCCCCCTCATCATGTGCGCACAAGGGAAGCTCCAAATCAGATTTTAGGCTGTCACAAATCTGTCTTGCTTGTTGACTTAGAGAACCCTCTTACATGTGCTCATGATGACACCTCCCTTCCACTCCTTGCATGTGCATAGAGTATACAAGAAGCAAACCCTTGCTTGTTTTGACCAAGTGTGCAGTCCCACTCCTACAAGAAACCAGAATTTTCATGATGCCTCATCATTTCAACCCCTCCTCCCCTCTTCCTTTAAGTGGTGCGCACAAGAGGGCTTCCTCACTTTGCACAAGTGCAGCCAAGTTCCTTTCTCCTCCTCACTCTCCTAGCCGAACATACAAGCACACTTGGAGAAAGAAAGACTAAGCTAACTCACCTTCCCTCACACTCTCAAAGCCGTGGCCTATACACCAAGCAAGTGCAAGTTTTTCTCCTCCCTTTCCCTCATTGTTCAGCCGTGTTCCTCACACTTGGAAGCTGTCCAAGATTGTCCCTCCTCACCATTTGAGCGCATAGACCATCTCCTAGGAAGGGTGAACTTGTTGTTGGTAGAACTAGAAGGGTGTGGTGTGTGATCCTTGACCAAGAAGTGTGTGCTACAAGAGGTAAGCCTAGAACTTAGACCTCTTGCATTGTGTGTAACTATGTGTGTGCATGAGATGTCTCCTTGATTATGCTTTGTTTTGGATTCAAGAATGAGCATGGTAAAAGTATTATGGTGGAGCTATTTGATAATGACTTGTATGCTTAAGATATGGAATGAAAGTCTCATGGTCATGCTTGATTTTATGTCACTGTTTCGGTATGAATATACCACTGTTTTGAGGATAAAATGCTCACTGTTTTTGTTTGGTAAGAGCACCATTTTGATGCCACTGTTTCTGCATAAAATACTCACTGTTTTAGTGTCTCACATGCCACTGTTTCTGCATAAAATGCTCACTGTTTTAGTACTTAATGTGCCACTGTTTCTGCACAAAAATACTCACTGTTTTAGTACTTAATGTGCCACTGTTTCTGCATAAAATGATCACCATCTTGATGTCCAAACACAACTCTTTATGCCACTGTTTTAATGCTCAAAAATCACCATTTATGCCACTGTTTTAATGCTCAAAAATCACCATTTTTGCCACTGTTGTAATGTTCAAAAATCACTCTTTATACCACTGTTTTGACGTGCAAATACCTCTACCTATGTCACTGTTTCATGTTCAAATGCTACCATTCATGCCACTGTTTTGATGCACAAATACCACTACTTATGTCACTGTTTTGATGTTCAAATGCCACTGTTTATGTCACTGTTTTAACGTTCAAATGCCACTGTTCCTGCCACTGTTTCATGCCACTGTTCTACCACTGTTTTGAGGTCCAAGATGTCACTGTTTCTGTTTTACAATGGTCACTGTTTCTGCTGTAAGGTGTTACTGCTTTCCTGCTGTAAAACGTCACTGTTTCTGCCCACTGTTGTTAAGGAAAACGTCACTGTTTCTGCCCACTGTTTTTAAGGAAAATATCACTGTTTTCTGCTCACTGTTTTAAAGAACAACTCAATGTTTTCTGCTCACTGTTTTAAGCACAAACGTCACTGTTTTATGCTGTAAAAACACTGTTGTATGCTCACTGTTTTCCACTGTAAAACGCTGTTGTATGCTCACTGTTTCTGCTGTAAAACGCTGTTGTATGCTCACTGTTTCTGCTGTAAATCGCCGCTGTAAATGATTGGTTGTAATTGATTTAGGTGCGCTTAAGAAGTGAGATACTTCGCTGCTGTTTGGTATTGTTTAAGGCACACAAGGTAAGTGTCAGGCGATATTACCTAATGTGACTATTGACTACTGGTATAAAGTTGTGACATGATGCTCCATACTCCGTAAAAGTAATATGTTCCTTATTATGAAAGAAAACTGCCAAAAATGTGCCGTGATGGCTATGGAAATGTGCCGTGATGGCTATATGATTATGAGGTAAAGTTGTTATGTGGCAGCATAACGTATATGACAAGTATATGTGCCGTGATGGCTATATGAAAAGTATATAAGCATGCACCTTACATCATACCGCATTTTTGTACGTTTTGTGTGTGAAAGCATAGCATGGCATGCATGTACCAAGATCATATAGGCCTTGCTTTTTAGAATAGTTATGTACAGGACCATGTGTTTGAGCAAGCATCATATAGGCATCCCTAAGGTACCAGGGTATGGGACACTTGGCATCAGTCCGCATAGGCCCACAGTTGGAATCCACAGGGAGCTCAGGTGCCAGGTATATTGATTCCACTGTGAAGTGCGCGCACGACGGTGCTAAAAGCGCAAAGGAAAGGCGTTATATACGCAATATATATGAATATGATGAAAAGGAAAGGCGTTATATGCGCAATATATATGAATATGATGAAAAGGAAAAAGGAAAAGGAACAAGGATATGTTGAAGTGACTGTTTATGATTTTGTGCCTAGTTAATACTGTTATATTATTGGTTTTGTTGCCACACTACTGGGATTATTCTCACCCCTTTGGGGCTGCTATTTTCCTAAATGGCAGGAGGACCTAAAAGCATTTGAAGACGTGATGTTTGCTGTTGCTTGCTAATGAATGGACTTGTACTGTTGTTGTTTGATTGATTGGATGACTGTAATGATTAATATTTAGGTACTCTTGGATGACTGTAGACTTTATCATCTCTATTTTATCTTGAACTTTTATGAACAACGGCTATTTTGGAAAACGTTTGTGAAAGGAATTTTTGAAAGACTTAAGTGCTGAAATTTTTACAGTGCACCTTACGGGTGGTGTTTTTATGAGCAAATGAACTCCGATTTACTATTATTTTATATGCACGCGAAGCCCCCAACGTGCTCTTTCTAAATCACTTGAAACATTTTTTATCATCCAAACAGAGGTGATAAGAGTTTTGAAACGCCTTACGGATTTGTATGTAGATTTAGAATTCTATAGTAGCTTATGTGACGTTAAAGACTCTAATTCCGCTTAGCAAACGACTCTCTTGGATGCATACAAGGGAGGACGTTACACTAATTGGTATCAGAGCAGTTTGGTCCATGGATTTGCTTGTGATTGATTGAATTGATTGTTGATTGTGTTTATCTGCTGATTGACTGCCTAAATGTGCTATAGTTTAAGTATATATTAGCTAGGGTAGTTAGATTGTTTAGACCGTTCTGTGATAAGACACAGATGCATAGTTAACTTGTCCGAATTGAACTCGAATACCTACTTGGGACTGCTGCCATGAATAACTTGCGGTGAGCCTGATCAACTCATTTCATGCTATTGTGAGTGCAGAACCATGGCAGGAAATCGCGGTTCAACTCGGGGAAGGTCTGGCGATGCTGAAGAGGATCTTATCACTACTATTGGGGGGCTGGCAACGTTTATTCAGAATATGAGCCAAGAATGGCGCGACCATAGGCAACAGAATCAGAACCAACCCCCACTGCATGACAATCCAGAAGAAATTGCCCGTCGGAGGTTGAAAGACTTCCGCAACTTCCAACCACCTACCTTTGAGGGTGAAGACAACCCTGAGGTTGCAGCGAAGTGGTTACAGATGATCGAGCATATTTTCGAACGTATGGCATGCCCGGAAGCGCAGAAGACCGATTACGCATCGTACCAGCTGATGGGAGAAGCTTTAACATGGTGGACTGGTGCGAGGGCTCTGCTGAGAGCTCAGGACGTTGAGCTGACGTGGGCCGTGTTCCGACAAGTATTTTTGGATAAGTATTTCCCTAAAGCAATGAGACGAATGAAGCACACTGAGCTGCTGTCACTCAGGCAGGATAACATGTCGGTTAACAAGTACATTGCAAAATTTGGGAAGCTGATCGAGTACGCCAACTTTGACCGGAACATTTATGATGAGGAATGGCAGGTGGAGAAGTTCGAGAGCGGATTACATCCGGAAATCCGTAAACTCATTTTGACAACGGCTAATCGTACACTTCCGGAGCTCATCAATCAGAGTCGTCAGGCCGAAGGAATCATCAATGAGGCCAAGAATTTGAACAAGCAACCAACGCAATTCCACGGAGGAAACCGAGCAGGCAGATTCTTCAGGACGGCACCTGGTAGGGGTCGAGGCAGAGGTCCGCAGTTGCAGGCGCGGCCCGGAAATTTTAAGAGAAGCAATACTGTTGGTCAATCGTCGACTGGACGGCAGGGTGCGACTGTTTGTGCTACGTGTGGAAAGAATCACTTTGGAGTTTGTCGCAAGAACAACAATGCATGTTTCAGATGTGGCCAGCAAGGACATTTTGCTTACGAATGCCCCCGGAACGCTAATCCACAGCCTACGCAAGCACGGGTGTTCGCACTGGATGCGAAAGGTGGTAATTCTCAACCTTTCTCTCTCATTTCTTTATTACAAGTTAGAAAAGAGCTCCGCAAGGGAGTAGCAGGGTATCTTTTGTCGATCGAGGCTGAGACCTCGGTTGACACTCAAATTCAGAATGTACCTGTAGTTAGAGAATTCGAGGAGGTATTCCCGGATGAAATACCTCGATTGCCTCCTCATAGGGAAATAGAATTTTCTATCGAACTTGTTCCTGGAGTTGGACCAATCTCCATTGCTCCGTACCGTATGGCGCCTTTGGAACTGCAAGAGTTGAAGAAGCAGATAGAAGAGCTGTTGGCAAAGGAATTCATTAGACCGAGTACCTCTCCCTGGGGTGCTCCAGCCATCTTGATTAAGAAGAAGGATGGTATTCTACGTCTGTGTGTAGATTACCGACAGCTGAACAAAGTTACGGTGAAGAATAAGTATCCGCTACCGAGGATCGACGATTTGATGGACCAGCTGAGAGGAGCCAGAGTCTTTTCCAAGATAGATTTACGATCGGGATACCATCAGATCCGGGTCAAACCGGAGGATATTCCGAAAACAGCTTTTAGGACTCGTTATGGGCACTACGAATATCAGGTGATCCCATTCGGACTTACAAATGCTCCAGCGGTATTCATGGACTACATGAACCACATCTTCCGCCCATTCCTTGATCAGTTTGTTATTGTGTTTATCGACGACATTCTGATTTACTCTACTAATGAAGAGCTGCATGCGGAACATCTGAGAATTGTCTTGCAAATCTTGAAAGAGAAGCAGTTGTACGCGAAGAGGTCGAAGTGCGAGTTTTGGCTTAAAGAGGTCCAGTTTATGGGCCATGTCATTTCATCAGAAGGTATCGCGGTGGACCCCAGCAAAGTTGAAGCTGTCATGAATTGGGAACGACCCAAGACTGTCACTGAAGTAAGAAGTTTCTTAGGTCTTGCTGGATATTATCGAAGGTTTATCCAGAATTTCTCTCAGATAGTGCAACCTCTTACCCGTCTCACTCGGAAGGATAAGCCTTTTGAGTGGACTGAAGCTTGTGAAGAATGTTTCATGGAATTGAAGAGCAGGTTAACGAGTGCTCCCGTACTCACGATTCCGGATCCTACCCGGAAGTTCGAAGTATACTGTGATGCGTCGCTGAAAGGACTTGGATGCGTGTTGATGCAGGATCGTATGGCGGTAGCTTATGCGTCCCGACAACTAAAGCCTCACGAAGAAAATTATCCTACGCACGATTTGGAGTTAGCAGCTATAGTGTTCGCACTTAAAATCTGGAGGCACCACTTGTATGGTTCGCAGTTTGACGTGTTCAGCGATCATAAAAGTCTGAAGTACTTGTTCGATCAGAAGGAGCTGAATATGCGGCAACGACGGTGGATGGAATTTCTGAAGGACTATGATTTTGAACTCAAATACCACCCAGGAAAGGCAAACGTGGTAGCTGACGCCTTGAGTAGGAAGACACTGCACACTGCAACTCTGATGATGGAAGAATTGAAGTTGTTTGAGGCCTTTCGAGATTTGAACTTATCTGTAGACGAGAGAGGGCATAGCATAAGATTGGGAAATATAAAGGTGGAGAATGAATTGATCAGTAGAATTAAGGAGGCTCAGAAAGATGAAGAGTTAGTCCGCGAGTTGGTTGGTAACCAAGAGGTAGTAAAGGATGAGAATGATATTTGGAGATTCCAAGGCCGGTTAGTTGTGCCGAATGAAGAGTTGAAACAAGAAGTTTTGCAGGAGGCTCATAAGGGCAAGTATGCAGTTCATCCTGGATCCACGAAGATGTACCATGATTTGAAGACCTCATTTTGGTGGCCGGGTATGAAGCGTGATATTGCTGAGTATGTATCTCGATGCTTAACTTGTCAGAAGGTGAAGTACGAACATCAGAAACCTTCGGGACTTCTTCAACCTTTGGAGATTCCCGAATGGAAGTGGGACAGTATTGCGATGGATTTTGTAGTTGGACTTCCTCGGACGCGAGAAGGATATGATGCTATCTGGGTAATTGTCGATCGTTTAACGAAGTCGGCTCATTTCTTGCGTATTAGAACCACGTATAATACAGAGAGACTTGCCAGAATTTACCTGCAGGAGATTGTGAAGCTGCACGGAGTTCCTACGAGTATTGTCAGTGACCGTGATCCCAAGTTTACATCTAAGTTCTGGGAATCTTTTCAAAGAGCATTAGGGACCCACTTGAGATTGAGTACTGCTTATCACCCGCAGACCGATGGACAGACGGAACGCACTATTCAAGCTTTAGAGGACATGTTGCGAGCTTGTGTTTTGGAGTTAGGGGGCAGCTGGGATAATTATCTTTCTTTGATTGAATTTGCTTACAACAACAGTTACCATTCCAATATTCAGATGGCACCGTACGAAGCTCTGTATGGGAGAAAATGCAGATCCCCTTTATGCTGGACTGAAGTGGGTGAGCGAAGTATGCTAGGACCTGACTTAATTCAAGAAACATCCGAACAGGTAAAGAAGATTCGGGAAAATATGCAGAGGGCTCAGGCCAGACAGAAGAGTTACTACGACAAGCGTCATAAGCCCCTATCTTTCGAAGTCGGAGACCATGTATTTTTGAGAATCACGCCTACATCGGGACTCGGAAGGAGAATGGGAGTTAAGAAGTTAAGTCCACGGTACTTAGGACCATATCTGATTATGGACCGGATTGGAGAGTCTGCATACCGGTTGGCTTTACCACCCAATCTGTCAGGAATTCACAATGTATTTCATGTGTCGCAGCTACGGAGATATCTCTCTGATCCATCTCACGTGTTACAGCCAGAAGAAGTGGAACTAAAGGAAAATATGACGTATCAAGTGCAATCATTCCAAATTCTTGAAAGATCCGTCTAGCGACTTCGTTCTAAAGAAATCCCTTTGGTGAAAGTATTATGGAACAACAGATCGGCAGCTGAAGCCACTTGGGAGCGCGAGGACGACATTCAGAATCGCTATCCAGAATTGTTTAGCTCTTAAGTAAGTTCATTTTGCGGACAAAATTCCTATTTGGTGGGGAGAGTGTAACATCCCACATAATTAGTAAAATACTTAAGTGTTATAATGAGATAGATGCATGTGTATGTTTGATGGCTTGTGAATTGTTTGATCTTTATCCTTGGATGAGACTAAGGTAAGTATTTAAATTAAATAGTAGAGTACATATGTAGACATGTGAAACTTGTATTAAAATCATATGAGTAACTTGATTGTGTGTTATAAGGCTTTAGTGTTTATTGGACTTGGGAAGTGGGCTAGTGTGGGTGGACTTGTCACCTTTGGACTTGTGTTGTTGGATCCTTGTGTGTGTTGGCCGATGGCCCAAAGAGGTCCTTGGACCTAACTCATTCAGCCCAATGTTGAACCCACTTTTACCTTCCCTAAGCCTTGTCCAACAAGGTTGTTTGTGTACCAAGGAACTTTCACATGGCAAGAATAATCTTTTTACCACTCATTCATGCGCATAAGAGGGTAGAAAATACTTAGAAAATCTTCCAACACACCCCTTGCATGTCCGCCACATCACCCTTAGCATGTGCACCTTTTGACCTCAACTTCATTGCATGGAAGACACTTGTACTCCTTAGCACCATTTTGGGCTGCATCCCCCTCATCATGTGCGCACAAGGGAAGCTCCAAATCAGATTTTAGGCTGCCACAAATCTGTCTTGCTTGTTGACTTAGAGAACCCTCTTACATGTGCTCATGATGACACCTCCCTTCCGCTCCTTGCATGTGCATAGAGTATACAAGAAGCAAACCCTTGCTTGTTTTGACCAAGTGTGCAGTCCCACTCCTACAAGAAACCAGAATTTTCATGATGCCTCATCATTTCAACCCCTCCTCCCCTCTTCCTTTAAGTGGTGCGCACAAGAGGGCTTCCTCACTTTGCACAAGTGCAGCCAAGTTCCTTCCTCCTCCTCACTCTCCTAGCCGAACATACAAGCACACTTGGAGAAAGAAAGACTAAGCTAACTCACCTTCCCTCACACTCTCAAAGCCGTGGCCTATACACCAAGCAAGTGCAAGTTTTTCTCCTCCCTTTCCCTCACTGTTCAGCCGTGTTCCTCACACTTAGAAGCTGTCCAAGATTGTCCCTCCTCACCATTTGAGCGCATAGACCATCTCCTAGGAAGGGTGAACTTGTTGTTGGTAGAACTAGAAGGGTGTGGTGTGTGATCCTTGACCAAGAAGTGTGTGCTACAAGAGGTAAGCCTAGAACTTAGACCTCTTGCATTGTGTGTAACTATGTGTGTGCATGAGATGTCTCCTTGATTATGCTTTGTTTTGGATTCAAGAATGAGCATGGTAAAAGTATTATGGTGGAGCTATTTGATAATGACTTGTATGCTTAAGATATGGAATGAAAGTCTCATGGTCATGCTTGATTTTATGTCACTGTTTCGGTATGAATATGCCACTGTTTTGAGGATAAAATGCTCATTGTTTCGGTTTGGTAAGAGCACCATTTTGATGTCACTGTTTCTGCATAAAATACTCACTGTTTTAGTGTCTCACATGCCACTGTTTCTGCATAAAATGCTCACTGTTTTAGTACTTAATGTGCCACTGTTTCTGCACAAAAATACTCACTGTTTTAGTACTTAATGTGCCACTGTTTCTGCATAAAATGATCACCATCTTGATGTCCAAACACAACTCCTTATGCCATTGTTTTAATGCTCAAAAATCACCATTTATGCCACTGTTTTAATGCTCAAAAATCACCATTTATGCCACTTTTGTAATGTTCAAAAATCACTCTTTATACCACTGTTTTGACGTGCAAATACCTCTACCTATGTCACTGTTTCATGTTCAAATGCTACCATTCATGCCACTGTTTTGATGCACAAATACCACTACTTATGTCACTGTTTTGATGTTCAAATGCCACTATTTATGTCACTGTTTTAACGTTCAAATGCCACTGTTCCTGCCACTGTTTCATGCCACTGTTCTACCACTGTTTTGAGGTCCAAGATGTCCTTGTTTCTGTTTTACAATGGTCACTGTTTCTGCTGTAAGGTGTTACTGCTTTCCTGCTGTAAAACGTCATTGTTTCTGCCCACTATTGTTAAGGAAAACGTCACTATTTCTGCCCACTGTTTTTAAGGAAAATATCACTGTTTTCTGCTCACTGTTTTAAAGAACAACTCAATGTTTTCTGCTCACTGTTTTAAGCACAAACGTCATTGTTTTATGCTGTAAAAACACTGCTGTATGCTCACTGTTTTCCACTGTAAAACGCTGTTGTATGCTCACTGTTTCTGCTGTAAATCGCCGCTGTAAATGATTGGTTGTAATTGATTTAGGTGCGCTTAAGAAGTGAGATACTTCGCTGCTGTTTGGTATTGTTTAAGGCACACAAGGTAAGTGTCAGGCGATATTACCTAATGTGACTATTGACTACTGGTATAAAGTTGTGACATGATGCTCCATACTCCGTAAAAGTAATATGTTCCTTATTATGAAAGAAAACTGCCAAAAATGTGCCGTGATGGCTATGGAAATGTGCCGTGATGGCTATATGATTATGAGGTAAAGTTGTTATGTGGCAGCATAACGTATATGACAAGTATATGTGCCGTGATGGCTATATGAAAAGTATATAAGCATGCACCTTACATCATACCGCATTTTTGTACGTTTTGTGTGTGAAAGCATAGCATGGCATGCATGTACCAAGATCATATAGGCCTTGCTTTTTAGACTAGTTATGTACAGGACCATGTGTTTGAGCAAGCATCATATAGGCATCCCTAAGGTACCAGGGTATGGGACACTTGGCATCAGTCCGCATAGGCCCACAGTTGGAATCCACAGGGAGCTCAGGTGCCAGGTATATTGATTCCACTGTGAAGTGCGCGCACGACGGTGCTAAAAGCGCAAAGGAAAGGCGTTATATACGCAATATATATGAATATGATGAAAAGGAAAGGCGTTATATGCGCAATATATATGAATATGATGAAAAGGAAAGGCGTTATATGCGCAATATATATGAATATGATAAAAAGGAAAAAGGAAAAGGAACAAGGATATGTTGAAGTGACTGTTTATGATTTTGTGCCTAGTTAATACTGTTATATTATTGGTTTTGTTGCCACACTACTGGGATTATTCTCACCCCTTTGGGGCTGCTATTTTCCTAAATGGCAGGAGGACGTAAAAGCATTTGAAGACGTGATGTTTGCTGTTGCTTGCTAATGAATGGACTTGTACTGTTGCTGTTTGATTGATTGGATGACTGTAATGATTAATATTTAGGTACTCTTGGATGACTGTAGACTTTATCATCTCTATTTTATCTTGAACTTTTATGAACAACGGCTATTTTGGAAAACGTTTGTGAAAGGAATTTTTGAAAGACTTAAGTGCTGAAATTTTTACTGTGCACCTTACGGGTGGTGTTTTTATGAGCAAATGAACTCCGATTTACTATTATTTTATATGCACGCGAAGCCCCCAACGTGCTCTTTCTAAATCACTTGAAACATTTTTTATCGTCCAAACAGAGGTGATAAGAGTTTTGAAACGCCTTACGGATTTGTATGTAGATTTAGAATTCTATAGTAGCTTATGTGACGTTAAAGACTCTAATTCCGCTTAGCAAACGACTCTCTTGGATGCATACAAGGGAGGACGTTACAAAAAATAGGAAGAAAAATAAAATAAAAAAAGAGTGTACCCAACATTGTTAATTAATCGCAATGGAAATGCATTGCCACTCTTAATAATTCATAACATTTTTATAAATTTATTCACCAATTTATCAATTAAATTAATTTGATTTAAGTGATGCAAAATCAAAGTATGATAAAACTTTTCCTATTAAAATACAGAGTTTTATAAATATAATATTATAGGAGTTAGAATAAAATCTCACACACAAAAAATGTAAGAAACCCATATTTCTCTTTCTTTTTCTTTTCTTTCCAAAACCTCACATTAATCTCACATTTTTTTGTATGTATTGAAAATAATTTTATATCTCTTATACCTAAAAAAACGTCAAACCCTAAAATATACCTTTTCAAAACAAAGAAAAAGACAAAATAACTTAAAAAGTAGGGTTTATCATCGATCATTTAATATGATAAGAAAAACTTTTCTACACTCACAACATTTTAGGGGACCCACAGCAAAAAAACTCTGGCACATAAAACAAATCTCTATAACATTACACAATTACTTTTCCTATAATATAACTCTTATAAACCCTAAAAACTATATTGAATGGGAGAATATAGTTCACACGCAATAAGCATGCCTAGTGATGCTCAATCCCATAGAGCCATAAATTCTGCCTAAGAATTTTTTTTGGTTCTTCTTTCATTTCCGAACCCAACTCCACGTGGCAGTCACGTAATGGCTGAGATGGCAGACCATTGAACTGCACGTGACATCATCACCGCGTCATGCTGACGTTCATAGAAAGACACAAAAACGATTTTACTAAAAAAATAAAAAACACAAAATAATGCTAAAAAGTTCCTTGTATTTAATGAATAAATTTTTGGTGCTACTATTATACATTTAGATTCTATCAATGGGAGCTTACACAGAGTTGAGAGAAGAAATTTAGTATAAAAAAAAAAAAAATTAACTTACATATAATATCCCCATTAATAAAATGTACTGAATCTTTGGTGCAATAATATGATCTTAATGAATCCAAAACTCCATTCATAGCTTGACCTTCCAAAAGGGTAACTCTCTCTCTCTCCTGAAACTTCCTATATATACATTCAACCACCTTTCTTTTGTTCCTCACATTTTCAGCAATCTACAAAATTCTTGTTTTCCTACAAAATGTCAGAGAGAACAGTTAGCAATCATGTGAAAGAGCCTCGTCTTGTAGCTAGGAAATTCTTGGCTAGACCCCAACATGAAGGTGTTGGGGCTGTTGTTAGAAGAAGCATAGGAAGGTTAGATAGAATGGAAAATTTTCTTTCAAACCCGATTTTTATTTTGCATTGGAAGTTGAAACTCATTGCAAAGTTGAGTTTTTTCAATTGATATACTATGTGGGTTTGATCAGGTTTGAGCTCAAGTACTTTGATCCTTTCCTTGTCTTGGATGAATTCTCAGGTAAGCATCTCCGTATTTTGTTCTGTTTCAAGGGGAAAGTGTGTATTTTTTATTTTATTTTTTCTCTAAGAATATGAAATTTTGAAACTTTGCAGTTACTGCTCCTTCTGGCTTCCCTGATCACCCTCATAGAGGTTTGCAAATTGGCCTTTTTTTTTGTGTGTCATTTCCGTTTGTTCTTCAGAAATATGACTCCATTCTCTTTCCTTGTGATGTTTTCTATTAACAGGCTTTGAGACGGTCACATACATGTTGCAGGTAGAGCATATTGAATGTCTCAATTTATAGGCTTCTTCCCATGCTACTAGAGAAATCTTTTTTATTAGTTACTTATTTCACTTTTGTTGCAATCTTTGTTAAAGTTGGAAACATATTTTAATGGACTAATAGCCAATATAAAGGGAAATCGACAGAGTTACCTAATGAAATATAAAATGAAACTAAATTTTTGACTTTCGGATTTGAAGTTAGGCAGATATTAGCTCACACATGCGTGCTGGTTCTATGGCAACAAATAAAATATTAATGTCCGGTTGCCAAATCAGCTATTTTAATTACTAACATTCAGACACAACCATTAAAAAATTACACATAATAGCTGGTTATATAAGCAAAAGGGCAAGAATGACCCCACGTGTTGGTATTTTGTTTCTGTTTCTAGAATACCAACTAAGCAACTACCAGCTTGAACCTAAAGTTGTGTAGGTGTTATGAAGTCACATGTACCTGTCCATAGATGTCATACAACATATCCATATATAAGGGTTCACTTTTTTCTGCGGTCACTGCAGATAAGTTTATCTACAGCATGGTCAATACAACATCGTTTTGGAGCGAAAATCATGATATTTTTATAATTTTAATTTATTTCAGGGTTATTATAGTCTTTATAATTTTAATTTCTTAATCTTTCAGTCCCAAAACGACGTTATTTTGAGAGTAAATGCAGATAACTTATCTGTATTAAGTGCAGAAATATTTTTATATATATATATAAAACAAGGACCTCTACATATATTTCTTGCTTGAGTACAATTGTTTGTATCATTCAGGGAGCTATAACGCATGAAGATTTTGAAGGACATAAGGGAACAATAGAAGCTGGTGACTTGCAGTGGATGACTGCAGGGAGAGGAATAGTTCACTCAGAAATGCCTGCAGCTCAAGGAAGCCAAAAGGGTCTTCAGCTGTGGATCAACCTGGCTTCCAAATATAAAATGTTAGTGGATATATCCTTTTCTTCTATTTTGCTCATTGTATTTTGATCTGGACATTATTATGTTTCAATAAATCTGAACTAGTGTATCTTTCATAAGATTTGAATATAATGATGCCCCAATAACAGTATTACTGTAACCATTAGGAAGTACTTTTAGGCTTTTCTGTTTTTGTCAAATACTCAAATGAGAACCTTAGCCTTGGTCCTAGGATTAGTGACATATTTATTGCGTCATTGGCCATCATCATTATCTCTTTTGGAGGATGGTTTAACTTGGATAATGCTTACTATCAATGACACAAAATGGAGTTCCTCACTTTACAAAGAAAAAGAAGTCAAATCTATTTTTAACTTTTGGAATTTATATATTCCTTATTGCTTACTTTCACATGCCACTTTATTCCATGATTCCCTGTGCCATCATGGACCATTTCCCACAAGTGCTTTTGAATAGAGCACAACATGATGCAAGTGTAGATAACGGTCTAAAATGGCCAGCATAAGTGCCTCTCACCCATATCCCATGGTGATGATGGTTCCTTCAATAAGAAGGGCAACATGATGCCACTGCTAGTTTCAAATTTTGCCAGGTTATGAGTGACCCAATATAGATAAGAGTCAACTTTTTCACTCTAGTTTCTTGGATGTACTTGTTATGCAATATAAGACATCATTATTGAACTTGATTTTTATGCCAAATTTTAAATTAGTTTCATAATTTATAAGCTAAACTTTGTTTTAACCTTTACTCCTATACCAGGATTGAACCAAGGTATCAAGAAGTGTTGAGTAAGGACATAGAAGAAGCTGAGGAAGATGGTATCAAGGTTAGAATTATAGCTGGGGAAGCTCTAGGGATAAAGTCTCCAATATACACAAGGACACCAACTATGTACTTGGACTTCTCTCTTAAACCTGGTGCTCACATTCAACAACCTATACCAAAATCTTGGAATGCTTTTGTTTATGTATTGGAAGGAGAGGGTGTCTTTGGAAACCTGGAATCTCAGCCTGCAAACTCTCACCATATCCTTCTTCTTGGTATTGGGGATGGCCTAGAGGCATGGAACAAATCTTGTAATATCCTTAGGTTCATTTTGGTTGGAGGGGAACCTCTGGGAGAACCTGTGATGCAATTTGGACCCTTTGTGATGAACACTCAAGAAGAGATTGACCAAACCATTGATGATTTTGAGAATTTTGCTAATGGATTTGAGAAAGCAAGACATTGGAGATCTGAAAGTGCAATTAGCCTTGATTTTTGATTTGATTTTATCAGGCATTAATCATTAGTTGATTTGCAAATTAAGGAATGAGGAGAAATAAATGTTGCAATCCCTCATATAACGTAACTTGAAATTAATGAATTAGATGAATAATTTTCACTTTTTTAAATTAAAAAAAGGGTTTAGGACAGGGAAGATGTCCCATTCCAATTTCTAACAATGAATGATGCATGTCATTCTATAGTTCAAGTTGAGTCAACTTAAAATTCCTCAAGTTTATTTTATTTTTATTTTTTTTGGTATAACCCGGAAGTATCCTCATTCAACCTCCTCCGGTCACCTTGCCCTCGGGGGTACGGCCCTGCATTGAGTTTCGCTATCGGAGGAAAGATGAGACTAATCGCCCAACCGAGAAGGAGACACTTTCCTGCTCTGGCCCCAAAAGATTTTCCAAGAATTTGGTTGAGACAAGATTTGAACTCCTGAATCAAGCAGTTGCCAACTGAGCTACCCTTGGGGTTAAATTCCTACGGGGTTTTCATTGGTGAATATTTATGTCATCACCTCATCATTCATTTAAGGCATAGAATATTTTTTTTGTTGTATATCATTTAATGTGTGTCACATTAGTTATAAGTTATAACATTAGATTTTTTTATGAATGTGGAAGATAACTATGACTTACGTTATAAAATAATAACTTTTGCTTACTCAAATTCACTTTAAAACTCGAAACGCATTTGAAAAGGAATAATCTTGTAAGAGATAGCTCTAAGTGGTGGACACATAAACTTGAATTGGGTAATTGAAGAGTTTTTGTAATGTCAATAATTTAATTTACATAAAAGCATTTGAAAAGGAATAATCTCAATTTAGCATAGGACATGGAAAATGCTAATATCTCTGCAGATTTTATTTATGATGATGATACCTCACCGAAATTGGACGTGATGGGTCAACCTAACAAACCTCTATGGGAAAAACATGTTTGGGAAATAAAAGGTAAAACATCTCCGATTAAAAAGAGTGCTAAGTACAATGAAAGAAAGATACATGAATGGAGTTGTTTTAATAATGATTTTCAATTGGAACTCTTAATTTATAAATTTTGATAAGGCATCTGTTGGGGTGTACCTTAGGCAACTAGTAACAAAAATAAGATAAAAAAGTATTTAATATTTTTCTATAAATAATTAAGATAATGTAAAAAAAGAAGAAGACAATAAACGCTTCTTAATATATACTTTACCTTAAAAAACCTAGGGCTGGCAATACGGGCCACCCGTCCCGGCCCGGCCCGCCCCGCCACTAGCCCGCCTAAGATGGGCTGATCCGCCCCGGCCCGTTTTGACAAAATGGGTTGAATTGAGCAACCCGACCCGTTTTATTGGTGGGTTGGCGGGTTACGGGCCAGCCCGCCTAAAATAAAAAATTTATATATAAAAATATAAAAAAAAAATTAAAAAAAATTAAATTCTGCATAAAACACATAAAAAAATCTGCATTAAAGCATACAAAAATCTGCATAAAATTTTAATGTGCTTATGAAACCAAGAAGATCAGTGTTTAATAATATACATATAAATATGCAACTTTCAATCCAAAAATAATAATAAAAAATAAAATCATATCAATGTAAAACAGAGTAACAAAACAAGTAACAAAGTGTTGTATGAGCAGTCTACAACAATTCGAAAAAGCCACTTGCATGCAGAGAAATCTAAGACACGGAGCTACATAACAAGTAGGTAGCCTAATAAAAGGAAAAAAAAGGCTTGGCGGGCCGAGCCCAGCGGGCTGACGGGTTTGGCGGGGCGAGTTTGGCGGCTGGTGGGTTGAAAAACTCAACCCAGCCCGCCCTATTTGGCGGGCGGGGTGGGTCAGCCCGGCGGGTTCAACCCATTTTGCCAGCGCTAAAAAAACCCTTACAAAAAACATAGGAAGATTTAAAATATGTAGAGTACTAAAAAAGATTGACTTATAACTTTTTGATTCTCCTTTTAGTTTCTTTTATTGATTAATATCTCATACTATTCCGTAAAAAACTTGAGTTCATATTTTTATGGAAAAAATGTATATCATTTTAAATGACATAACTTATATCCTTTCACTCTCACAAAAAGGTGGAACCCACACCTTTATTTTTTTTGTTAATTCTCTCTTTCTTTATCTATCTTTTTCTCTCTCTTAAAATGAGAGAACTTTACATCCTTTAAAATGATACACACTTTTCCTTTTTTTTATTATTAGAACCATGAGATTTAATCTAATGGTAAAAATATTATAAAAAATAAAAAGTATATTATTAGTGTTTCCCTCTTCAAAATACCACGCCCATCTCTAATTATCTTTTAAGTTCATGTACTAAACTTTTTAACTATAAATTGATTTTATAAGTTTTGAGAATATGGGGTCTATTTAATTGTGTTCTGATTTTTTTGTTCTTAGAACTGTTTTGTAAAATAGTTACGGAAATAATTTTTTTATGTATTTTTTTTCTTTTTTTGAAAGTTAAAAACCAAAATAGAAAATAAAAAACAGTTCATACATGTTCTCTAATTTTGATTTAAAAAAAATAGTTATAATTTTCAAAATATTTTTTATAAAATAGATTTTAATTTTTTTTTTCTGAATTTTTTTTTTTTTTATAAAACAGAAATCAAACAAAGCACATAACGATAGATCAATACAAGCTGACTTAACTGAATAAAAAAATAAAAATAAAAATTGATAGTCCTACATAGTAGCGGTAATTATTATATTATTTTTGGGTAGATGAGTACATGAATAATTTAGATTTATGATGACCTAGTGTTATGCGATAGGTATTAGGAGTTATCGATTTACTTGCTTACACATTTATTTTTATTTTATTTTGTCTTTAATCAATGAGTGATCCCTCATATTATTTTGATGACAAACATTTATTAATGAATTTTATAAGAGTTATGTTGTAGAAAAAATGATTGTATTATGTTATAGAGATTCATTTTACGTGTCAGAATTTTTTATTTTTTTGTTGCGGGCCCCACAAAATGTCGTGTGTGTAGAAAAAATTTTTGTGGTTATGTTAAATGATAGATGATAAACCCTTCGTTAAAAATAAGATAAGGGAAATAAAAATATATAATATAAGAGAAAGAGATAAGAGAAAGAAAAAATATATAATATAAGAGAAAAAAATATATATAATTTTTAAATGAATGACCGTAATCATGATCACATCATCATTTTTTCACATCCACTTCCATAACTATTATTTAAAGTTTGAATTTTAACTTGTTTATTATAAATATTATAAAACAT